>LQNS02277097.1:30955305-30988463 GCA_001587735.2 Parhyale hawaiensis | reverse complement strand
GGTTACGTGCACTGTGGAGATAATTCGCTGCTGGCTCTCTCTTTGGTTTCAAACTGCGGCACCACAGAAGACACCCAGCAGAGTGACTCCACACACGTAAGGTGATGTGAGAAACGTCACTTGGACTTCTTCCGAAGACTGTCAAGGTAAGTTAGCTCAAGGTATGTGATTGAGTTAGTCGGCCATCCTCTGAATCAGTCAATGACGTACTAGTAGTCTACCAGTCAGTCAGTTTGTGACTGAACCAGCGCAGGACTCAGGAAGTCAGTCACTGCATCATTTACTGAAGTAGTTACTGAGTAAGTGAGTCACTGCATCAGTCACTCTAGCAGTAACTGAGTGTCAGTCACTGCAGTCGTCACTCTAGCAGGGACCCAGTAAGTCAGTCACTGCTTAAGTCACTCAGGCACCTATTCGGTAAGTCAGTCAAAACATCATTCACTTAGGCAGTGACTCAGCCAGTCAAGCCACTACATCAGTCAGTAAGTGAGGCATGCGAGTGAGCATCAACACTTCCGTCCCTTTGACATCACACTCAGCCGTCACTTGCACAGTCGCTGATGACCATATCACGCGGACGCGGCCTCGGTTGGGACGCTTGCCTTCACTAGCAGATGGCGGCTGTCGTCGGCAACGGTCGATTGATGGATCTCTTGCAAGTGAACAAACACACACACAAAGATTGCAACTTGCGGCAGCTGTGGCATAAAATAGGCGTGAATTATAGACAAATAAAATACTTTGCCACCTTGATTTAAGGATACATCACTTCAAAAGTATGACTCCCTCTGGTCAAAATAGTTGTGGTCAAATGTTATTCATGTTGTTCCAATGTTATTTTTCGATTGGATAAAAAACACCAAAATGTACAAACTGGGAGCATCCGTCGGTACTAATCTAAGAGATAAACTTGCTAGACGTTTTGGACAAGGTCTTCCCGGCGTCTTTTTCATAATCTCCAATTCCCCTGCAAACGAACTTATCGGCTGTGGAACAGCTATTTCAGACCACAGGGAGCATAATTTACTATAGGTCTCACAAGGTTGATTTTTCATTTGAGTAGCGTGCCGAAATTTGTGTTACGAGCCGAAATTTGTGTTACCAGCCGAAATTTGTGTTGCGAGCGGAAATTTGTGTTACCAGCAGAAATTTCTGTTACGAGCCGAAATTTGTGTTACCAGCAAAAATTTGTGATACGAGCCGAAATTCGTGTTACCAGCAGAAATTTGTGATACGAGCCGAAATTTGTGTTACCAGCAGAAATTTGTGATACGAGCCGAAATTTGTGCTGCAATTTAAGCGAGCTATTGATACAAACGAAACCGAGTTACGAGCAAAGTATAGATACACTCAAGATGTTAAATTATATCACAATTAATATTACTGCAGTTATATAGCTACGATAATCATTGCTGAGTATTATACTTCTTGTGGTTCCACAAACATCAAGGTGACGTTCTGTGTGCACTGCTCGCGCGCTCCTTGGTGCAGACTTCGTGTTGGTTAGGCAATGAATATAATTACCTTATGTTCTTATAGTTTGCATTTACCGGTGTCCCCATCAACAAACACCTGGATTCTTTTAGAAAGAAAGTCTGTTGGACTACCCTAAAATTTAATTCTTGAAACAGATATGTACCGGGCATGTCTCCGATGTTCGAACTCGCACCTTTGGTTTAGGTATTTTTATGCTGTGGTTGACTTAGTAATACAGCGGGGAGGTTTCCGACTTCAACAGTCAATTTGACTCTTTATTAACGCAGCTTAAACATTACCACCATCATCGTAAATAACGTATATCGGCTTGCATTGTATGAATACGAGCAACAAAGAGTTTTATTTATACCATCATCTTATTCAAAGTAGAATAACCAATATATATATCACAGATCAATAGTCCCACTCTCACCTGGAAATATCCAGGAAGGCAGCTCACAGTCTTACCCTTTTTCGAGTTAGATAAATACAGTAGGTGGTCTGCGGGATACGAACCTGGGACCTCAAGCACAGTGAGGCGCAACTGCAAGACCGGCACTGAGAATGCTGGTCTTGCAGTTGCGCCTCGCTATGCATGAGGTCCCAGGTTCGTATCCCGGGGACCACCTACTGTATATATATTTATATATATACTGTATATATATATATTGTAAATTATTGACTTGATTCTACCATGCTAAATGCAAAGGTAACACTATACCATAGTAAAAAGAACATTAATCAATCCCTGCAGAGCATCTCATGGTAAATGAAGAAGAAACAATTAAAGGCATGCGATTCCTAAAGAACTATCATAGAGCGTTCCAAGCCAATGAAATGGTACCAATTTACTACAGTAAGCGATTCCAACGAGCTGTCTCAGAGAGCGTCTCATGATAAATACGAACGAAATAATTCTCTGAAGCAATATTCAAAGAATAAAAAACAAGGCGAAAATCGCTAATCGTAAAGTCATAACAAATCACCCCTTTACCAAGCGCTTACTGAATTTGCTGAAGATGGACTGTTTGTCCGAAACGTTCAATTTTATCAAAGGATGAGTTCAAGTATCTTAATAAAATGACTTTACGATTAGCGATTTTCGCCTTGCTCTTTATTTTAAGAATTAGACGCATTAATNAGATCACCTCATCGATATTTCTTGCTCCGTAACTGAGGAGGTCATCGATTATTGGAAATGTAACGAGATTCATGTTAAGCAACTGTGATAAATGAAGGCATGATATCGATAGGGCAGGCTGATACGGCCAGTGCAGGTGAAATTGCAATTACGGTTATTCGATAGCACGAATAACAGTGAATTATGTGAAATGTATATGTTGGTGAATTAATAATGCTTTAGAAAAGTCATAGGCGATCTGGTGTTAGTAAAATAAGTAAAATAAATGTTCATATGATATCATTGAGTAAACTGAGACGGCCAGCAATGATAAAATTTCTATTACAACTGTCCAATAACACGAATAACACTAAGTTGAGTCAAGTGTTTATCTAATCATGGAACTCAGGGGTATATTCTAGCTGGTCCTTTTTCTGTCAGAATATATATGGGTATCACGAGCCCAAGAACTGTCCCGAGTGCCTCCTCCGCAGGGAAATGTTGCATGTGGTGGTAATTCCTGCTGAGAAAGTTAGTTGGTTGGATTCGGTAGGGTGTCTATACTTCCCCGTCTGTTCCGCGAGGTGAGCCGCCGAATTGTAGAAAGCGACTCCTCCCATGGGCTTCGAATCTGCTCTGGTGGGGGCTACGGAAGTGACCCTCCGCACGGGTGTTTCTTTCATCTGTCTTCTTTTCTTCTCCTTTTTCGTTTCTTGACCATGTGCGGTGTGGCCGAGTCAAATCGTTCAGCTGTGCCCCGGAGTCGGAGATGCTTTGCGCATTGTTTCCTGTCAGTTAGTAGTACACTAACCACTTGAAACCAATAGAACTAACCTGAGTTAGAATATAATCTGAGACCTTGCGCCAGCGAAGCCGAGATAAAAATTGAGTATTCAGCCCGAGGCAGGTGAATTGCTCGCAGAGCTATTGAGCCCCTTTTTAAATACTAATTCCTCTTATCTTATTGTGAAGTCACAATGTGTTAGAAACGACTCCAAGATGGACCGATTATAAATAAGCAAAGGAACAATGAATGCCGCTGAGAAATCAATGGAGCAACTGTAAAAATGCACTTAGTAAAAATGCACTTACCATTCTTTCATAATACACACAATAGTAAAGTACTTACCCTTCATGGGAATATTCTACCGGGCCATTCTCCGCAGGTAATGTTGCAGCTGACCGCAGTTCGTGCTGAGAAGGGGATTTTGGAAGGAGATGAACAGGCTGGTGCCATAGCTGGGTACTCAATCTTCCGCAGTCTGCTCCTCTCTCTCTCCTGTCAGGTAATACCACCTGATGCTCTTTTCCATTCTCTTCTTCCTTTTTTCGGCCAAAGCCCGTACTGGTGATAGCAGGGTCTGGGGCGCGTGGATAGCTGGCTGTTTTCGTAGCTATCATGACTGTCTATTTGTTTTATTTTGTAATTTTTTATGGTTTCCTTTATGTATGGTGTATGTTTTTTTATTGTTCTTTGCATGCCTGATAGCTAGATATCTGGACGTGGAGGAGAGCCTCGGTCCTCGTGGTTTTGGATCTCGCTCCTGCCGCATCTTACGTACTAATGTTCGGGGTCTATATTGTAATTTGGCTGAGTTCTCCGTAGCCTCTTCCAATTATGACCTGGTGCTATCTTCGGAGCCACTCGTCTCAAGCCATCGCATTTTTCTTAATTTTGAAAAGCCAGTGCTGCGTTGCGAGGCTCATGCCCTGGATTTAAGGGTTTGGCTGCTTACGTTCGAAAGGGTGTTGTTGTTGTCAAGGCAGAGTGAATATGAGTGTCCGTGTTGTGAGCTGATCGTGCTTCGAGTCTGTGGCTCATTCAGGAACTTTTATTTGTTTTCAGTGTATCGCAGCCCGCCTGCTGATGATAGGGTCTTTGATTGTCTCTTAGATGCAATGGCTAGAATTCAGTCGTTGGATAGGTATTCTGCCTCTGTCTTTATGGGTGATTTTAATTGTCACCATTTGAGAGGGTTAAGCTCTGGGAGGACCGATTGCCATGGCCATGCGGCCTTCAATTTCGCGAGTGGTGTGATTTAATAATAATAGCAGTAAGTGAGATGTGCAGGCGAATTAGAAGTTCGTTTGAAACTGTCAGTAGATAAGTCACAGCCTTGTAAAGCAACCTAGTGTAATTTTACATTAAAACGTTATACAGTAGTTCAATCTATTAAATAGCAATAACTTTATTTACAATTTCATTGTGTTGTGCAGTCTGTGTTATGCACAATACTTGCTATGCATTTGGCTCGCTTGCATCTGGACAGAAGGATTAGAACTGGCAGTGCAACCCGGTACGATGCTAATCACCAGCGAGCGAAGAGTGCGAGGCAATAATGTTTTCGCTGTGTATGTGTCTATATTATTTTGTTTCTTTATACATTTGTATGCATGTCTTTCCACTGAAAAACTACTATAAGGAATTGAGCTATCATTCCAATTTCGGTGACCGGACATTTGCGCATATGACAAAAGCGCACACGACAGATGCGCACACGACAAAACCTCATACTGACAAATGCGCACATTGACAAAACAGCACACGACAAATGCGCTTAGGATAAAAATTATCGCGCAGCTACCATTGTTTCCTTCTTCTGCTTTCTAGATGGTGCTGCCCTGCTAATTGAAAGACTACGAATACGAAAAATTGCTAGAATCTTCTTCAAAGTTTCTTGAACTATTACCCTTCGTGAGAGGTTGTGTGGTCGGCTGTGGGAATTGAATCGGCCAAACACACACACACATACATTCTAAATATATGTATTGTGTTGCTGATCCTGCCAATTAGTGTATTCGATTGAAGTGTTTAACTATTTCGTCAAATGGTTACCCATGCAAATTGTTTGAATTCCAGGTTAGAAGATTTTTAAACAGCGTGAATGATAACAGTGATAAATTGCCTCATGAGTGCACAAAGTCTTACAAGGTTTTACTTTTTTGGAAAATAGTCTGAGAAACTTAAATGTGAACCTCCATTTATGCCTCGCAAACACCGCACTGAAATAAATTTTGGAATCATTCTCAGCGATGAGTTCACTATAACCTAATTGTTCAAGTTAAAACTTGTTCGTTTGAAGCCTTTAATCTGCACAGCTGTAGAGTTGTTGAGCACGCTAGAAAGAGCATTCTTACTAATTCCCTCTTAGCTCATCCATTTCAGTCTGTTGCTCGAATACACGCTGAATCTTGCAATGTCTCTGTAAAGCTGAATGATATGAAAGTATTGGGGGAGCGCATCTGACCAAGTTACATTGCGCATTTTAGAGTCATTTTGCATTCTTAAATAGAGACCTCAGTTGAACGACAGTCAGGCAGCTTTCCCGTTGAATATCGTAAAATGAAAGCATGTTCGTTTAGCAGTATGGTTCCCTTACGTCGTAACATGTTTTGTTTTTCGGTCTTTATTTTCGTATCGTGATATTCTGGTAACTCGTATACAGGTTTTGATTATTAAATATTCATATATTACACACACATACATATATATGTACTGACCAGCACAAGTTTGACAATTAAGTTTTATTAAAAAACCAGACGCAAAGCCTAATAACAAGCAACGATTAACTGCTTATATATTTCGGCGTGGATTGTTGTAAAATCCCCAGCAGCAGCAGCTGCTACAGGGGTTTACTGTTTTTTATTACTTCCGCCAAGGAGGATATGTTTTCGTCGTGTTTGTCTGTCTGTCACCGACATAACTCAAAAAGTTTTGAACTGATTTGGATGAAATTTACAGGGATTGTTAGGTATGTTAGGAGGAACAGATGATTAACTTTTGGTGAAGATATGTCCATCCGTTTGTTTGCTTGTTTGTCTACCTCATTTTTCTCAATGCCATAACTCAAAAAGTTCGGGATGGATTTTTATGAAATTAACATGAGTTGTTAGGTATATAACAAAGAGTAAATGACCAAATTTTGGTAATAATCTATTCGTTCGTTTGACACTGTTTTTAAACTTATGCTTGTTAGCACAATAACTCAAAAAATAAGGAATGGATCTTTATGAAATTTATAACGATTGTTAGTAATGTTGAAAGACGAATTATTTAATTTTTTAATTTTGGTGCAGATCGATTTGTTCGTTCGTATGTTTGACTTATGTTTGTCATAATGATTGTTAGCAGTATAACTCAAAAAGTTATGGACGGATCTTCAAGAAAAATGCACAAGCTGTTATTCCTATCATAAGACACAAATGATTAGATTTTAGAGTTTATACAAAGAAAATTATGATTTCAGAGCCAATTTGATTTTTTTGCAACCGTTGCCTCGCTTGGCAGAGGTATGCGCTCTCAGAGTGCTCTAGTTTATTTTGTTTTCGCATCGTCTATTAGTTAGGCTTGTTTTCACTTTTTTATGACGTGAGGAAGAGTTGCTCTCCTCTTCAGGTCATTTCTTTCCTTTCCTACTAGTAGAAATAGTAAAGATTACCCTTACTTGTGCTAGGAAGTGCTACCAAGCGACTTCTCTAAATGGACTCAGCCTGAATATAGGTGGCAAGATAATAAAAGTTATAAAAGTTAACTAAAAGCTAGACACTACTAAAATGAATTACAGGAAATCTTATATACGCAGTCAAACGATAGAATAGTAGGTGCACATTTGTCTGTGACAGCATTTGTCGTGTGCAGTTTTGTCAATGTGCGCATATGTCAGTGCGCGGTTTTGTCGTGTGGGCATTTGTCGAGTGCGCCTTTGTCGTGTGCGCTTTTGTCATTGTGAGCATTTGTCGAGTGCACTTTTGTCATGGAACCCCCAACTTCTTACAAGCAGGTAGGTGGGTTGACTTAGACGTAAAAAATTGTGAAAACAGCTGACACAGCACTTCCAGGCCTTCCCTTGTCCGTCCCACAGTAAGTGATAGCCTTACTTGCCTAGGCGTCCTAGTTTGACTGAGGATTCACAAGCGCAACACTTAAATTTGGCAACACTGGATGCACGATGGTAATGCCAAATGGAAGTGCAGTTAACCACGTTCATCTATTGTAATATTTTATTCAATAGAGAAATTGTGCCCACGGTAGTAGCGTGCTAACGTCCTAAGCTCACACTCCTTGTATTGCAGATTCATAAACCTAAACCCGGAATTTAAATGCATAGCATTCTTTTTATTGGATTTTTCTTCACGATGTAGAGAGAAAAGCATGCTAGTCACCAGGCAAACCAACCGATACTGAAAATACTCAAGGGTCTGTATATTAGTTCTACTTTCTTGACGCTAGACCTAAAGAACGTAAGAACTTGCAACCTGAAAACCGATAAATACCCAAGGGTTATTATGTAGTGCTGCACTGTCAGCTCTCAGGTGGAAACGTAAAACAAATTCAAGACAGATAAATACGTAAGGGTCAGCATTACGGCGTTTGATTTTCAGCCCTAGAGCTAAAAAAAATAGATTCACAGCGGATAAATATACACAAGGCTTATAAAGTATTATAGTGCTTGACTTTTAACGCTAAGGTCAAGAAACATGAAAATTAACATACACAAAAACAACAAGACAGAAGGGCCAGCCCGTCGTAGTTCAGTGTTTGATTCTCTTTGTAGCTTGCAGCTGAAAGATACAAAACAAAGCTAGAAGTGTACCTCTAAACGCAATAGCTTTTAATTTCCCTCAGAGCATTACCCGAGGGGAAGAGGGCGGTCTTCAGCACGAGATTGCGTGTTGAGTTAGCGTGTGGGGGAACAGGCACAGCGTTAGTTGGGTTGTCCTCGGTCACGCACAACACCCATCGGAAGCCCGGCTTTGCAATTCAAAGGAAATCGAGCATCCGTTTGAAAATAATGCAGCTGACGGACTGACTTCAAAGAGATGTTGCCTGGATCCGCCACCGTCCAGCTGCTGACGGCCATTAATGCCTGCTGGACTGGAGGATATTCAAGCGAGATATTTGTTGGTACTGTGTAATGTAAGTAGTAATCCTGAATTATAAATGGTGCCTTTCAGTAAAACAAGCCGTGTGTTCTAGGCACGCGGTAACAAACGAATTCTTTAGTGTAGCTTTGGAGGTAGTGAAGTATTCATGGATGATGTGGAAACCAAGCCATTAGTGTTAAAAAGTTTAAAAAATGATATATTTTAAGTAGATGACGTAAGTCTTCTTTATGTGAAAGACACGCAGTAAATGATGAATTACTCATAGTAGGTTCCAATGAAGTGACTCCTATGTTGATAATTTGAAGGGTAAATTGTAAAGAGTGAATCATTATGGTATCTCTCGATGAAGTAAAGCAGTTGTTGATGGTACCTTTCAGTTTTGTTCAGAAAGATTTTTCAACTTTCTAAGCTCAAAAAAAAAAAAAAAATTCAATTATCGACTTTTTAAAATTACAAGGAATAAAATTTTGCAATTCCATAAATCGCTATCTTAAGATTAATGACATACCGAGTACTTTAGTCATCTTTAAGTTTCAAAGTTAAAATAGTTATTTTTCAAAGTCAAGAGAAAAAATAGGTTTATTGCAGTCATGATGACCGTAAAATTTAATATCGACATATTATTGGACAATATGTAACATAATAAGTGCAGCTGGGGACATGACATGAAATACAAGCAATATACGGTATACATTAAAATACTGAGGGTATATCGTTCTCTACATAGAAGGCAGAAGAAAGAAAATCCCGATATCAAATTTCATAGAAAGAAAAGCTAGCAGGGGTTCATCAATATAGACATGACGATTTTCCCTCATTAAATTCCAGTGAAAGAAAAAAGTAAAGTACGTAGGTCTTCATTAAAATAGTCTGTGAACATTTTCTAACTAAATTCTATACATGAAAACAAATATCGGGAAAATAAATTGTAAGAGCAAAGACGGAGGCTGTTAGTATCTCCACATGAAATTAGTGAAGGATATATTTGCAAAATATATTGGATGTATTCAAAACAGAGCCTGCAGGTTCTCTTAAAATAAATTCCCATTAAATATTCATTCAAAAAAGCCCGAACTGGAAATGTCAAAACAAAGCCAGCGGATATCCCTAGAATACAGTGGAAAATGATATACCTCGCAAAAAGAAAAAAAAAAACAAGTTCTGTATCGTCAAAACAGAGCCTTCAGGGGTTCCCCTAAATAGATTTCAGAAAAATATAAAGAATTTCCAAGACTGTTTCAGTAAAAACATCTAGGGACAGCAGACCTCCCCTCGACCACCTTACAGATCCTCAGGGATTATCCCGAGCCAAGTAATTGTTTTGATCGGCGGTGTTTGTTTGGCCCTCCAAAAATCATCAAAAATTCAAACAATAACTGGAAATAAAACAAGCGTATCCTCAAAATATAGAGAGAAGACAATAAATTCTACTATAACTTTAGAATATAGATTGGAAGCACGTTGAATAGCATTCGGATTCTTTTAACGGAAAAGAGTTGATGGTTCAACTGCAGTAACCCTCGTAGAATTGTTTATTATTCGCTTATTCAAGCCAATCGCAATTATAGGCTGTAAACGCGAAGCAAGTGTTACATTGTTCAGAATGTTTATTCGGGCGGCACATGTACTCGCATTTTTTATTTTCTCAAAGTCTGGGTACGCTAACATCTTCCCAATAGACTACGAAACATAGGGTAAAGCTTTACGAAGAAAACTATTAAGGATTTGGTAAACGGAATTAAAGATATACTAGCGGGACCCGTGGAAGTTACACGGTTGAATAAAGTCAGTACCTTCCAAAATGAACGAGACCACGCCAAGCGCACGTTACGGTATTGCAATTTACCCTAGTTTAACCTAATGCGGCTCTTTTAATGTAACACACCCCATCTAAGTTAATGCCCGTTTATTAACCCTGATGAGCTTTTTCCAACTCGATAATGTCTGTTTACCTTAACATAATGATTATATTGTCTGCACTACCGTAACACGTGGGTGACCCGTGAGAATTCCACGGTTAGTTAACGTTCTCACTTTTTAAAATGTACTAATCTTAAGCTACGCTATTATTACTCAGTTTAGCTTCACCTAGCACAGCTCTTCTAACCAAGTCTATCCCGTAAATAACGCCAGTCAGAGAGCCCTTCCGTCAAATATGACGGTAGCAATTTTGTGATTAAGCTTTTTATAGTTCCAGTTCCTAGTAGCTAAAAGTTTTGCTGCAACATGGGTCTCATCCGTACTCAAGTGATCTTCCATAAATGAAACGCAAGTTGTACAGCCATTAGTTTTGCGAGAGCAAAATATACCCCTGCAAGATAAGGCGCAAATATTAATTTGGAATTGGCAAAAGTTGAGCAGCACTAAGAAAATATAGTTCAGTCAAAAGAATTCACTGGAAATTTTCAGGGTTTACCGTATACTGGATACCAACCGAAAGTTGAACCTCAAGCATTGAAATTTGGCTGCAACGTAAATTCAATATAAAAAAACGTCAGCTCAGCGAGAAGTTTCAGCTGCATCTGAGAGATTCAGCTAGAAAAAGCATTAGTGAAATAGATTACGCACGAAAGCAACGAACTACTCCTTTCAGGAGTGAGTCTTTCGAACTGCTAAGAAGAAATTCATCTTAAAAATATACGACAAAGCTCATGCCCGACAGAATCAAAAACTCTATCAAAGATATTGCCTTCGACGAATCCCGTCTAACGAAACATGGGACCGTTTCTCCGTACCCATCCGATGACGCTGCTATGGATGCAGCTGAAACCTGCTCAAATTCCACAGAACAGAAGAAATTTCTTCAGTGATATCTCAGATCTGTATCATCCTAATTGCCCCTTTCTAATACTGAAGGACGTGCGCAATTTCAGCAGAAAAGAAGAACCTTCAATTATGATGCCCTCGGAACCGTATCATGCATCGAAAGGTTGAAAAATGTCCCAAGTCAGGCTGTGAATCTTCCACCTAAGACCTGCCAAGAAGTAGCAGTTGAAATTTATATTTGACTCCTCTTTTTCTACTGCAGCGTAACAGACTATACATCTGACTGGCCCTATTAAAAACGCCGAGGACCATAAGCAAAGCGAACATAGTATGTTGTGATACTAGTAGATAAGATACTAGTGGTAGATAAGATACTAGTGATATGGTATATAGGTCTTTGCTTTGGAAGTGACTGACATTTTTGTAAGAAGCGCTAAGGAATGCAGCTATGGTTGAACTTTGTTCCAGCAAAAATCCGAGCTTCTTACAAGTTGAATTTTCCTCCATCTTATATTGGAAAGCGTAACGTGCAGAGACACGAACGGATGGATGGACGTATGGATTGATGGATGGAGCCTCAAGCAGAATATTAATATATATATATATATATATATCATTTCAAATGAACCTCTGTAGGGAGTATTCCTCCTTTTTTTAATATATCGTGTAATTATACTCAAGGTTCAATGACCTTTGGCTCCACCTTATTACATTTTCAATGTCATATTGTTCAAAGGCACTGATATAAAATGTTTATTGTCACCCATTTTGTTGCTGTTCGCAACTTCTGATATTGAGTGATGACTTGAAGAACGTACGATAGTTCTTCTTCAGCATTATGTTTTTGTAGATAAACTGAAGTGCTGTGTGAGTGAAAATTCATTACCTTATAAGACAGGCAAGAGATGTACTTCAGTATTATGCTTTTGCAGACAGATTTAGGGGTGTTCGACTGGGTCGCCACAGTTAATCTAAGTCACGCCCACTGGACGCGACTTGCCCCGGAACAGAAGACAGGAACTTCGGTTTCGTCAGTTGGAATCTTGTTACATGTGCTGGAAACAGCCCGATTATGTTGTGTTTTCTGAAACATCTATTATAAGGAGTAAGAGACTAAGTCTATGGATGTCTTAACGGTAACTGTACAAGAGTTAGCCTCCACTGAAAATTTAAATTAACAAGTCGAAGCCAGGACACTTGTCTACAGATTCGGACTAGTCAAGCCTTAAAGGCGTAAAATTTCTCAATCCAATCCAACACGCCCATATGTATATACATAGATCATGCTCAATTGTGCGCCGAAATTAAGTTTTCGAGGCTTCTCTTGTCTGGAACTGCTTCTCTTAGAATCATAATGGATGGGTTCGAAACAACGCGATTATAGTGAGCCGGCTAAAAATTCCATATTACGGAGCAAGATGGAGTTTCTGAAAGTCTCAAGGGTATATTATTGAGAGTCAATGCTTGGAAGTCAACTCACTGGATCGAAGGCAGTGCACATGCGTAAAGTTTCGAATAAGTCAAGCTTCAAAAACTTAGGGCATGTTCGATTGGGCATCAAAATTAAGTCTTCGAGGCTTGGCTTGTTCGAAACTTCCCGCAGGTGACACTGATTTCTACCCACTGAGTTGAGTATCGGGGATTGATCCTTGTGCACGCCATGTCTCCTGAAGCTATCGGGACTACATAAATAGCCGTGTCGCCTCTCGACCGCCAGCACTTGGTATTTAGCATTTAGATCCGGTTGATCATAGCACAGCTGCAGTGTACATAGCTCGATATTACGAACCTACTGAAGCATCAACTGTGTTTATGGAATATACGAATTGGAGTTTAACATCGTTTTCATTAACCATTACGGACAGTACCAGTATCAATAATATTTCTACGATCCTACACTGACTGCGATTCTCGATAAAAGGTTATGCTCTTACTTTTCCGCTCTACCGAATCTATAACGCAACATTGTCCAAGAGACATTACTTCAATTATTCTCCGGGTTAGGTAAAAGCCCGAACCGCACATTGACGTCCAACGTCACATTGACGTCCGACGTCATATTGACGCCCGACGTCACATTGACGCCCGACGCCACATTGACGGCCGACGTCACATTGACGCCCGACGTCACATTGACGCCCGACGTCACATTGACGCCCGACGTCACATTGACGCCCGACGTCACATTGACCACGACGTCACATTGACGCCCGACGTCACATTGACGCCCGACGTCATATTGACGTCCAACGTCACATTGACGCCCGACGTCACATTGACGCCCGACGTCGCATTGACGCCCGACGTCACATCCTCAGTAGGTTACCTTGAGACTTTCAGAAATTCCATATTATTAAACTGAAGAGTCACAAAAGTCGTTTCAAGTCAACGGCAGAAATTGCAAAAAATAGCTCCTGTTCCAACAAGTTGCGCTCATGCCACTGTACATATCACAGTTTTCTTATTAACATTTTCTTAGAACTGTATCGTCTCAGTTAGATAATGTCATAGCAGACTTAGTATCCACATAAAAACTGAACTGACAGAACCAATAATTTTGTTTATTTTTTAAAGCAAAATATAGAAGCTTCTAAATACATATATTGAACATTTTTTCAAGTCCACTCCGCAAGTCCCTAACTGACCTCTGACATGGCTGTGCTCTTTCCTATCCATATTGGCTCTTTACCGGAAAGTTTCTGACTGAACAAATGAAGTCGCAATAACGGCAAGTCACATACAACGAAACCGCCGTTCTTTAAGTGAATGTGGGGCTTATGGCTAAGATCTTGGCGAGAAATGTTAGGTATAATAGGATTAGATGAGGTATGATAGGATTAGGTAATAAAAATCAAGGCGGTTACTAACGACAAATATCAAGTCGGTAGATTTCTGAAAGGGATCTAATAGATGATATAGAGGAACGATCTAATATCGAGCCAGTCCTAAAGTTCCATTCTTTCTCTAAGTAAACAGTTTTTTAGGTCTTTGGTTTCGAAGCAATACAACGTAGTATAAGGATTAGGTGAAGGCCCAGTCACACAGCCGATAACGCATAAATCACCCATAAAGTTGGCTTGTGCGTGATTGTCAGAGGAGCAATTTAACTTTTTTTTTTAGGGGGGGTGTGGTCGAACATCACCAGCAATTCCACGTGAACTTCGTACAAATCAATGACAATCACTCATTAATCACGAACACTCCGCGCATAAACTGCGTATGAACCACTTTGGGTCACTTCTGATTCGCTAATGGCTTGCGAACAACGGGCGTCACTATGGCATCCGCTCAGGGCACAATAAATAGCCTGCACTGACGGGGTTTTGTCAGTTCGTTCCAGCAGCCGAAGACTGTTCTTGCGAACAACCGCTAACGGTCCACGCATATGTCGCGCACTGTCCGCGCGATTCATCGGTACTGTGCGTAATTCATAAGTTTTTTCTAACGTGGAGCATCAGTAGCTGTCAGTGAATGTTCGTCTCATTGGGTTTGTGCTCGATTCCAGGTTTTGAGCTGCTCAAATATCGTGATCACGCTCATCACGCACATATATACGCGATTGTGCGCTGTTTAAACGTCATTCATGCGTAATTAGCGTAGTTCTGACGCGGACAATGCGCGACATGTGCGTGGACCGTGAATGGTTGTTCGCAAGAAATTTACCTTTACCACACACGTCGATGAATTTTCACTTACAAAAGCGCATAAAAAATATAAAAACTTAAGAACCTATCTAACTAACAACTGACGTATGATTTTTGCCGTAATTAGGCAACCTTTTCTTTAAATTTCTGCCAGTCTAGTCCAAGGAGGTTCTATTATTCTATAGATGCTCCTTGGTCTAGTCCCTGCTGCTAACGAGTACGCATCCAGCATGAACCCCCGGAAAAGAGATATCTTGGTGTTCTTGATCCAGAAACAGAATGATCAACTGCTGCAACTTCATCTGAATCTGATGTTGGGCAGGAGAAGAAGAAAGGGGAGGAGAAGACAGATCAGGAACGTCTGGGTGAGAGACTGGATCACTAGCAGACCAGAGCATGGTTTCTATGATCGCCTGTTGGTGGAGCTCCAGAGTGAAGACCCAAGATCTATCCAGAACTTCATAAGTAAGCCTCCTGCCAAGTTTGATGAAATAGTCCGGAGGCTGCCCCCCCCCTTGGATTACCAAGAAGACAACCAACTGGAGGGCTCCCCTTGGTCCAGGTCTGTAGGTTGCCATTACCCTTCGTCAACTGGCATCTAGATCCAGCTGCCATGACATGCAGTATGCTTGAACGGTCCCCACAACACCATCGGCCTTTTGGTCAGAGATGTCTGCTAGGCCATCATAGAGGAGTACATTAAGCAGCAGACGTCACCTCCAACCACTGAAGAAGGCTGGCTGCAGCTGGCAAATGACTGGTGGCAGGTGCAAAAGGTGGAACTACCCCTACGTCATCGGTGCTATTGAAGGCAAACACGTGGTATGCAAAGCTCCCTCTGATTCTGGACCTGAGCGCTACAATTACAAAGGCTTCTTCAGTATCATCCTGTTTTGTCATGGTGGCGTCTGATCACGAGTTCCTGTGGGTGGACGTGTCCGGTAATGGCTCTGCTTTAGCTGCTCAGATCTACAACAGTGAGCTGAGAAAACGATGAGAACTAGAGCATCATGGGGTGGCCACAGCCAGTGCCTTTGCCTAATGACCCTCAATATGTGCCCAACTTCCTGGTGAGAGATGATGCCTTCAGCCTGAGGACTTACCTGATGAAATCCTACAGCACTAGCAACCTAGACAGGGAGTACAGAATCTACAACTATGCATAAGCTGTCAAGATGCAGCAGAGTGGTGGAGAACACTTTTGACATCTTGCCCAACAGACCCCAAGGTCTTCTGAGCACCGTGAACCATCACCATGAGACTGGCAGACTGATTATCAAGGCCTGTGTGCTCCTACACAAGTGGTTGTCATTGATTTGTACGTAGTTCATACTCAATTCGTTAGTTATCTTCGACCACTCACACCACCAAAATTACTAATTTCTCCACTGACAATCACACACAAGCCAACTTTATACGTGATTTATGCGTGATCTGCGGTGTGACTGGGCCTTCACAGCTCAAAACCTGGAATCGCGCACAAACCCGATGCGACGAACATCGACTGACAGCTACTGATGCTCCACGTCAGAAAAACTTAAAATTACCGTAACTCTATTATACTGCTGCTTTGGTGTCCGAAAGCACTCAGTGTCGTAGTTTCTATACTTGTGTATGTTCCACCATGTGGACGCTCATTCAGCCCTTAGGATGCTCATATAGGCAATGGAGAAAAATAATTACATTATATACTCCAGTTAATTATATCCGACACGACAAGAATTACATAACGATTTTCTCCGTTAGTGGTTATCTCGTGCTGCATACATACGAGCATAAATACGTTTCCCTGCTCGGTCTCAATGGACTCCTATTTACCATGTACTCTGGAATTAATTAAACAGCAGCCCGTATTATCAAACGATAAGTTGTTTCGGTTGATCGTTTTGGTTTCACATTTCGTATTATTATGTTACTTTCTAACGGCCCTTTAACAATAAGAATAGACGCGTAAGAATGTCTCATTTAATTTAACGATCTCTGTTTGAAAAGATGTTCTTTATTTTGCAGCGTGGTTCTTCACGATTAGAATTTTGTGCTCCGTGTATCTAAAGGTTGTATATTAGCGCTAAGACGGATGCCCTATGAATCTGTACAGGTTTGTTAAGGGTCCCTTATCGCTCCATAATCCGAGTGGCACTGTGTCCATAAGCGAGTCTTTGGGATGTTTCCTCGAGTGATCGTTGGGAGTCACTAGCTCGTCTCTCATCTATGCTGTAGTGTAGGGTACACTGGAACTCCTGAAACAGAGACTTTGGAAACAGGCAAAACCAAAGAAAGCGAGGCCCCTAACGCTGGGAAATACATTAAAGGGGAGACCACTTAGGGTCATCTGAAGTGAATTGTAGTTATGGTGGGCGCCTAAATACCTTAATAATATAAAATAAAATAATAATAAAACAACAACAATAACAATTACGAAAGGTGTCATCAAAATTTTTTAGTACTGTATTTTTACTGTGTGATTTTACAAACTCATATGGCGTTACCAAGGTTATTGTTTTAACACTGTCGAGGAAGCAAACATACTACACCTCTGGTCATCTCCAAAGTGAGTCCTCCAGGAACCAGTTAAAACGATCGACTATCCTGTCTCCTGTTTTAGGAGTCCCCCTGTCCCGCCATATGCAACAATAGGTAGAACAAAAGTTGTACAGTTTGGCACTAATGGTACCTACGTTAATTCTCTTACCCTTTAACATATGTCACCTCTGTACATACACGTGAGTGAATGTCTTCGTAAATCGCACAGTGGTTTGTCCTGATGGGAAATGTATCCCATGTAAACGTGTAGGTACTCGCAAGTGGCTAACTTGTAGGTTTCTTGTACAATAGAATTGCACTGCTATTTGTCTTGTGGTTACATGGAGTTACCATAGATTATATTCTAAAACTGCTTGAGCTCAAAATTTCACGTGTTGAATAATATTGGGCCTGGTTTTTTAATTCCATACTGTGGTAGTTTTCGATTGATGAACTCACGAACCCTAGGGCTGTCCAGAGTGTCTTTTCCGCAGGGGATGTCGCAGCTAGCAGCAGTTCCTGCTGAGAAGGTTAGTTTTATAAATTTAGGTAGGTTCTCTATCTATCTTTCCTCCTTTCTGTTCCTTGAAGTGGACTGTTCATCGAGATAGCTGACCTTGTAGACCAGACACCTCTAGTCTCTCTCGTGTGAAAGGCCATGTAAGGACTCGTTCACTCGAGTGTCTTTTGCTACTCCTGGCGCCTTTTCCCTGCCAGTAGTAGTGCACGGAGCCAACTACACTCTATGGCAGAGGAAAGCCGATGTCGAGATAGAATATTCTTAATTATGCTTCTTAGCCGACTAGCATCACTGTGCGGATCGCCCTTTGGCGGAAACAATAATTCACTTGATGAAAGCCGTCATATTAAGTGATAAAAATATCGGGCTTTGCAAAAGTCCTGACCTGTTTTGTATTTTCAAAGTGTGAAACTCATTTCAAAGACTTGATGAAATTTATTGACAATGACTCATTCCTAAACTATTTCAGATAACATAATAACTGGTAACAGTGCTCATTTCTATACAATGTTGGTAATGGAAATAAAAAGAATAAAGATAGCAGCTCTCCTTCGTGCGGGTCACCAGAAGGCGGACATTATTAGACTGCAAAATGTCAGTTTATCAACGGTGAAATGGGTCGCAAACCGCATTAAGAATAATGAAAGCCTCAAAGATCGATCACGTTCAGGCACACCACAAGTTATTCAAAGAAAGAATGTTCGAGAAGCTATTGAAAATGATCCGAAACTCAAAATGACTGAATTTGTGAAGAAGAAAATTTCTGTGTCAACCATGTCAAGAGCTGTAAAGAGTGAAGGTGAAAAGAGCTTAAAGCGTCAGAAAAGACCGCTGCTAACTGCTGGCATGGGTAAAAAGCACTAAGAGCGATGTTCCCGCCTTCTTAACGACTTTAAAAGTCATGGAAATCGAGTTATCATTTTCTCAGATGAGAAGACCTTCACCGTGGATCCTGTCTTCAACAACAGAACAAACACAACGATCGAGTGGTGAGCTTTGGTCAAGACATCTCTGATGTTCGTTATGTCTCCAAAACAAAGCATCCGGCTTCTGTGATGATGCTTGGCGTTGTGGCCTCCAATGGAGAGAAGATGCCTCCAGTGTGGTTCAAAGGCGGTTACAGTTTGACAGGGGCTGAATACAGGGATATGATGGCCACAAAAGTTCTTCCTTGGATCAGAAAAATCGTCAAAGATGGAGATTGCGGGTTTCAGCAAGATGGTGCAGCAGCGCACACGTCGAAAACCGTCCAACACTGGATGAGCCAAAACATGACTGTCTGGCCCAAAAACTTCTGGCCCCAGCAGTCGCCTGATCTCAATCCGCTAGACTACAGCGTGTGGCCGCATATTGAGAGTAAAGCAAGCAAAGATCGCCACAACAACATTGAGGAGCTGAAAGCTTCTGTGAACCGCACTTGGGCCCAGATGAGGAAGGACTACGTCCGTAATGTGTGTAAGGACTTCCGACCACGATTAGGGCGTGTCATTGCTGCCAATGGAGGTCCTATTGAATAGCAATGTTCTTTAGATCATAAAAAAACTAATACATTACAAATCTTGTTTTATTTCATTATAAAAAAAGCTTTTATGAACTTCGGATGGCAAATTAATAAAACAGGTCGGGACTTTTGCAAAGCCCAATACATAATTTCAAACTTACGTGTTTGTACTGTAGGTCATGCTGTATAGTACCGCCCTACCTATTGGATGATATTGTATGTAATGGTATTTAGGCAATCAGGTGAAATAGTGTTGAGCCATGCAGATCTCTCCTTGGGAAGCAATAACTGCAATTTCATTTACCTTACTTTTATTGAACAAGCTGTAATATTTGCAGCAACACAATCAAGATTTTATTTTGCTTCTCATGCGAGGGTGATCGTTAGTTAGCACTATTTCGGAGCCAGTTCAGTTTACTCGTTTGGTATGTGATGGCACTGAGCCATGTAGATTAGTATGTAAATTCATAGCTGTGATATTGCTATAAATGAATGTACAAAAAATTTTTAAAGTAAGCTGTAATATAGCAATCCAAGAACACCTCCCGCCTGTGGAAAAATAAATGTTAAAAAAAAAAATAATAAATTACGCACAGCACCTATGAATCGCACACGACTCCTCAAAACTTCTGCGCAATCCATGCGTAAATCGTAAGTTTTGGCAGTGTAACTGGGTCTTGAGGTACGTTCGATTAGCATAGAGTCACACGGGGAACGCTTGAGAACTAATTTAGGATAGGTTAAGTAATCGTAGGCTAGGTTCTAGTTAAGACCAACGCAAAATTAACCTCGTCAGGCAGTTCAGTTCAAGTTCTGACTACACAACGGACACAGTGAATGGACTGACGTCTCCAACTGTCATGTCAAGAACATTTTTCTGCCAAGTGGATGAAAATATCTGCAGATATTTGGGATTGACACATTTTTATCTAAATGTGCGTCTTACTGGAGATGGCTAATGAAGTGTTTATTGTTTTCCAGGGAAGTCCGACATCAGTACTGTTCGACCCTTTGGGACTGTCCTATAACCCTGCTCTGGACGCAAAATGGGACAGTTCAAGTTCGGATCAGCAGGTCCTGGAAGAAGCTTTGGCACTGCAGTAAACTCTGGCGTTGCAAGGTAGGTTGTTCTGGCTCTTCTGAGGTAGCATGTGCTTTGGTGTGGCTGGAATTTATTACTTATCTCGCAAGGTCCCTTCAATATTGTATGTCGTGTATCTTGTCATTCTGCAAACGAAATATTTTCGGCCATTAATGAATATTTTCCGCTGCTGCACCTATAGACACTAGGTAAATACCTGTGATTTTCCTGAAGCCGCTTGGTAGATCAAGCATAACAATTTCCGCGATTGCAACAAAATTTTCCTGCTTTCCACAGCTTTGTCAGTAGTTTAACGTACTATGTGTTAGTTCTTGGTACTCGTTATGCTATTAACCTTAGAAAAACACTCTACTATATTATTGGCCACCTTTTGTTAGCTAATATTTCCTTGGGTGAAACACTATTCACTGATCAGGAATGCTATCAGTAAAATTAAGGCTTGGTATTCTTAACTACCTCCATACAAACGAGGTTATGTTTTTAGCGGCGTTTGTCGTCTGTTTATTAACAGGGTAACCTATAGAGTTGTGGACGGATCTTCATAAAATTTACAGGAACTGTTAGAAATGTCATGAGGTACAGATGATGAAATTTTGGCGATTATCCGTCCGTCCGTTGTTATCTGTCTTAAATTCTGTTACATAGCATTGCGTTGCTTGGTGGAGATCTGGCCTATAGGAATGCAGCCCAAGTTAAATCATGTAATTTGAGGAATGTATTCGTTTGTTGACAGAATTCGGATGGAAATCATGCCGGGATTTCACATTCTGGAAGAGCTGATTCATTTGACCGAAGGTGTGCTGGCTCTGTAGATATGATTAGTATTGCCCAGTAGACTAGCATTTTTAGTCTCTAGAGAGCAATTAATTTTAGAGGCAATTGATGGATGTACAGGTACTGACGTGGCTGTTTATTGCCGACGTGGAAAGCAGCTTTCAGTTTTTTTTATTTAAGCTAAAAATAGAATTACGACCATGATAGGTACAATGCACGCTTCATCCGCCAAACTTATCTGTTTTTATGGTGCGACCATATTTTGTTGGACGTTTGTTTGTTCTTCTTCGTTCCCTGCTTTTGGTGTCAATAGAATACAGAGAAGGTTATCTGTGCAGTTTATCGAGAACAACCTAAAGCTTTTCATAGTAGAAAGTGGAAAGGAAGGTGGGAAAAAAAGTGCAAAAATCATTCTACAGCGAGGGAACAGTGAATGGGATACACCTCTGATCAAGTCTTCATTCACGTTCGGCTAGTGGTAACTATGATGCCTGCTCAGTGCGCAGTAGTTTTCACTTTCAGTAAGCTCCCAAGCAACATTTGGGGCCTCCGCGGTGCCGCCCAGAATCTAAATTGCTCTTTTAGCTTCTTGTTCGACCTTAATTGTTTGTCTGGCTGCAGCGAAGGAAAAGCGGTGCTGTACAGTCGACAATGTGGTGTGTGTGTGTCAGAATTCCGCGCTCCGGGTACTGTGTCTCATCGACGAAGGCTCATTGTATATGTCAGAATGCTATCATCTGACGTTGTGCCATGCTGCTGGTTGTGGGTTTCAGAAAGATCTACAGTTATTTTCTGCCGTCGTTTCATAGCAACATGGAACTCGGGTAGCTTTGCGTTTATCCCAAAGTGAGACAAATAAAAAGACAAATTTGAAAAAAAAACTCGCGGAGAATCGTGGTGCAAATAGTTTCCCATCCTTATTCTCCCAAAGAGGAGTAGTTAATTGAAGATGTTTGAGAGTCACGCACTTCCTATGTAATTATTAAATGCAATTAGATTTGCCTTGCATAGAACTTCAATTATCAGGGTTCTGTCGACCAAACTGCATTGAGTCTGAGAAGGTAATTTCAAACCAATTACGCTGGAGACGGCCGAAGACTCAATCCTGCTGGAAGAAGAGATAAACGTATCATGTATTTTTTCCTCAACTTCCCTTATATAGTTTTCGTCATTCCCCTTTCAAAGCAATAGCGTCATACTTCCGGACATTTTGGAAATCATGAACTATTCAGTACCCCCCTTTTGAATGGCGGCTTGACTACTGGACACACAGTTCAATACTCGTCCAAGTTGGCAGAAACTTCGTCTCATCGCCAGCACCAGATGGTCCCGGCGGGCCTCCTTGGCGAAGCGTTATGTCCATGTGGCGCTTCACAGAGACACTGAAGCATTTTCTTCCGTTTCTGAATATGTGGCAGTAAAAGCAGTAATAGTATAGTTTGCTATCTTTCTTCCGCATGGACGACAGTAAATGAGCCCTCGATTGATGTGGCGGAGTCTAGGCTGCTAGGCTCGACTTGTCCTGAGCATCAAACTGTAACGTTGGTTTCACCACTTTGCATCGTGTTGCAGGTGTCAGGAGCAACCGATTGCGCTTGAGACGTCTGTCTGTCTGGGTATAATTGGGCTTTCCTCAGGCTCAAAAGTAATCAACTTAGGATTGACGCCTCATACTCGACTCAACAGCTTAAGCCGAACGCACTTATCTCAAGTTTCGGACTCGTCGAGCCTATTAGGCTCAGTTTCGTCCGCCAATCTACGACACCTTAATTCCATTGTAAGATTTCATTGAACTGATCTCTTTTGCTAGCTCAAACTCCAATATTGTCCGTGTCGCTAATTCGCTGCCACATTGCGTCATTATCACCCACGAACGAAGTGACAGAGGTTATAATGTTTTCGTTGAAGATACAAATATATATATATATATATTTGTTTCTCTGTCCACCCAAAGAGAGGGAAAAGGAGTTGAGCAATGTTCATATATATACATATGCATGGGAGTCATGTGGGTTGGCCTAGACGTGAAAAATACCCCCAAACTCTACAGGAAGCTGACCATAAAAATTGAAGGCGCTGAATTTTGCACCTCGCCGCGGATGATGGTCTTACGCCAAGAGGCCTTCAAGTTTTCTTCTATTTTCGCTTACCTGGAAAATGACTGCAGTGAAACAATAACCCCTGAGCTTTATACTGTAGACACGACAGTGATTACGCCATCATTTTTTAAAGACTTTTTTTGCTTGTTTAGATTACAAATTGCCATCTCCCCGATTTACTTCAACGACGTGTCACTTTTCCTACTTTCTATTATCTTGAAAATAAAGTCACTGCCCGACGTATGTACAGATTCGTTTCTACAAGAAGACAGTATAATTTTTCGACCACTAGTTTGTCTCAAGATTTTTCCACCATTTTTTGTTCATACTACCATTCAAGCATTAGTGGATTACTAGGATTTGAAATTATGGATTAACTTGAAAATTAAGGTGGCGGGAGTAATATATCCATTTGTATCCTCATAAATGACAATAATTAATGGGCCACCATTTTCTGTAATTGGATCCTGTTGTTCTGTTTCACATCCCTCCTTCTCAATTCTGGTATTAATGTGCTACTTTTTTATATTGTGTTGGTTATGAATATCGAAGTAGAAGACTTTTTTGGGGGGCGAATTGTTCAAATTTTTGTCATACAAATAATGGTTGTACTCCCCAGTATCCTTAATTGCAATGCACATGGTTTTCGAATCGTCATTATTATAATGGAAATTATGTTTTTCCTCGCTGATACCAGCTAACATATACCGTATGCTCCACTAAATACTCGAAAATTAAAGCGATGATTGCAACCACCTGAAGCGAAACGCAAGTTGTGAAGCATTGGTGACAGTGCGGAGTTCTGTTGGTGTGTCCAAGCCCTGCTTGTATGCCGGTAATATTTGTTGTGGAGGTTATGCCTGGCTTTCGGGTTGTATGCTTCCTCAAGGGCTGTAGCTTTTTTTAAGTGTATCTTTTCTTTAATAAAAGTAGGTATGTACATGTGTCCCAGCTAACCGCTAAGATAATAGCAATGAATCTCTTCCCTATCACAGTATTTGTAAAAATGACATTACCCTTCTTTGTGTTAATGATTATTAAGTGAGTTCGAAGCTTACACGTTAAAAAAAGAGGGAATTAAATGATAAGCAGTTGCATGTAGATGGCTCGAAAGAGTAAAAAAAATGAAAGTAAACATTTGAGTGACGATAAAAAAAAGCCTTATTCCACGTATTCACAATTACGCAAATTACGTTAAAAAGAAGAACTACAGCCCCCTGAGATAGGATACCTCCGCCAAGTAGGGCAACGGTAACGGAATTCCAAATTGGTTCTGAAATTATGATTTACTTTGTAATAACACCAAAATCTAATCATTTGCGCCTTATGAAAGCAATAACAGTTTCTGTATTTTTCTTGAAGATTCGTTCTTAACTTTTTGAGTTATGCTGCACACAATCATTACTCAAAACATAACCGATCATCACCAACATTCAATCAACTATGTCTTTCTGCTTTACTAACAATTCCTATCAATTTTATAAAGATGCATTGATAACTTTTTGAGCTATTTTGCTAACAAGTATAAAATCAAACACAGTGACAAACAAACAGAACATCACAAAAATTCTATCATATACTTTTCAGAATATACCTTACATCTCATGTAAACTTCATAAGAATCTGTCCATAAATGTTTGAGTTATGGCGCTAATAAAAAAATAGGGAGACAAGCAAACGGTTGAACCGATCTCCACCATAAGGTAATCATATGGTACTGCTAGCATGCTTAACAATCTCTGTAAATTTCGTCAGGATCGTCCATAACTTTTTGGGTCATCTTGGTGGCAGAAAAAACAAAGAAGCAGACAAACAAACACGACAAAACATAACCTCCTTGGTGAGGCAGGCAACAGCTGACAAGCACAATTATTACGATACAGCTGATAAAGAACGAGTCTGTCGTGGCAATAACTACTAAATCTGAAAATTTGAATATTAAATGTCTACCATAAACTAACTATTAATCTGTAAATGTAACGGTACGTCTGCCATACTAATTGATGTCATAGTCTGTAAAATTTAAAGTTTAATAAAAGCCTGTTTACAAACAACCACTATTCTGTAGAAGTGCAAATGCTACGAACCATCTGTCATACCAACAGTTACTTATCTGTAAAATTTCAACGGAAACAATACTGCTGTCACTAATAATTTCTTCCCTGCGAAATTTCAGCGGCAACACTAAGTTTGTCACTCCAACAACTACTAGTCTGCAGAATTTCAAACGTAACAGCAAATCTGTTGCTCCAAACATCTAGTCTGTGGAATTTCAATAGGAGGAGTCAATCTGTCTCTTCAACAACTACTAATCTACAGAATTTCAACAATAGCAATAGGTCTGTCATAACAGCAACTACTAATTCCCAAAGTAAAAAAAAAAAAAAGCGGCACCTGCAACATGAAAATCAATGGGGAAAAAAGCTCCCTGAATATATTCCTACTGGACTGACAGGTCCAATTTCTGCTCCGACAGAAATCCTATATGAAGCTGAGCATCATTTTTTCCATTTATTTTATGAATGCTGCAGAAACTTTGAAACAAATAAATACAGAAATAAATAATTCAGAGGCACAATCTTTGTTTTTGTTAATTCAATATTTTCATCGGTCTGATTCTAAATGAAATCTATAGTTAAATGTCCTTATCTAATCGAAGTAAACATATAATTCGTTTCAACTCTGTTCTTATTTAGTATTTCAACTGAATATTTTTTTCTATTAGCATATGTAATGATTTTTAACGTTGCTTAGCCGTTATTACGATAACAAATAGATATAATATTTAACAGTATTAACCATAAAGTACTTTATCTATTACGATGTTTCAACCTAGTTAGTGTTTATTTTCTGAGGGATGATGATCCTTATTATTGCAGGTTAACTAGGACGCAGAAATTTTCATACTACTCTTCAGCAACAAAATTATGCCTTAATAGGTTGTCGTAACCTCTCTCTCCGCTGGAGAACACTGATCAATTATTTTACCGATGATTTTACTCTGACAGCGGGGACTCGCCCCCCTAGCATACATTATGCTATCCCTTAGTCCATAGGGACCTGTCACGGATTGGTGGATGGTGCGTTACCTGGCGTTTGCAGTTGAATGAAGGCAAGATTAAATCTATGATTGTATGACAGACTCTGACGCTCTTACCTCTAGAATCTGTTTTATGAACATTGCTAACACAGTTCTGAAAAAGTCTAGCTTTCTGGCTATACTAGCTGTTCTCTTCGATGATATACTAACATTTGAGGCGCATATCAGGCTTCTATCTCATGTGCTTCGAGTGGGTTGGACTTCTGTTTAAGATACTTCTGAATATTCCTGCTGCCTCTGTTGGAGTATTGTTCCTCTGTCTGAAATTCTGTTGCTGCTAATTACTTTTGTCTAATGGACCGTCTCATTCACTCAGCTAGCTTGATGTGTGCCCACACTAATTTGGTGAACTTGTACCGTAAGCGGAATTTTGCTTGCATCTGTTATGATTTACAGAATATTCAACAGTATGGGCAATCGGTTCCATTCTTCTCTCCCTGTATATGAGCTGTTGATTGCACTCTTCTCTTCCGTTTCTCAAGGTCTTTAAGCAAAACACTCTAGATGCAACTCAAGCCCATCAATTTTATGCTGGAGACTGTAAGGTGCCTCGCTCGTCAGTTCGGTCAATATATTAAACTTTTGCCAAAAGTTCTCACACTGTTTTGACAAAATGTTGAATAAATCATATATTTTATTAGATATTAAGCTAAAATTTTCACAGAATGATAACTTAACACTATATTTTACAAAATTAAGACAAATAGGCCCCTGACCCTGCAGCACCCTGTCGAGACGGTCGTGGAGGCAGCCGGTTACGTCCTTGATGAAGTAGTTGTCCATGTGCCTCCTGCTGTTCGTCATGGCCTTCTTTAGACTGGCCATGTTGTTGTGCCTCTCGGCGTTGATCTCCCTGACCATTCGCGGCCAGATGGCGCAGTCTAGGGGTCTCAGGTCTGGCGAGGAGGTAGACCGTACGTAAAGTGGCCAGAAGCCCAGAACTCGATCCCCTCCGTGGTCAAGAATGCCTACGTTGACTTGGCTGTGTGGGAAGAGGCGCCGGCTATGCTGTGAGACATAATTGATAGGGGGTTAATTCTTCCTTAGCCAAGGTGAGAAATGCTTTTTCAGCACGTCCTGGTACACCGCAGAGTTGCCCTTCTCGTTCCGGGAGATGAAGCTCATCTGACACTTCTTGACGTCGCTGCAGCTACGATGCTGAGAACTGTGATCATTGCAGGGTTTTTGAACACAAAGTTTAACTTGATCTCAGGGCTTACCAAGCTCATGGGAAGGTCAGATATGTATTGGTCGTTAGCCTGTTAACTACGGCGTCTATGACGAGGAGCTTCTCCTCTGAGCAAATGTACCACGGTAGCAGCTTGGTTACGTTTGCCGCTCACAATCCTTGTATCGCTGGTTTGATGCCAACCTAGTCACGCGAGCTCTTTGCTGATTTATAGGTGTGCTGACTCGGTAGTTATGTGCATGCGCTGTGCCGTGGTGGAACTTGCCTTCCTCAGAAATGAGGCAGTTGGGGAGGGGGTCGCGGGCCTTTTGAATCTTCCGTCAAATTGGCGACATAGTTCTTCATGACCCTTGGTCGACTGCAGCTGCACTTACTCCTCTGGGGCCAGTGGGCCTATATCCCCAGCACAAACCAGTGCATGTGGGTTCTCCAGTTGAGAGTGCGGTCAAACTTGACTCTACCTATCTTGGATTTGGCCGATTTCTTTGTCCAGTTCTTCAAGGCCCTAGTACGCTCCCACCTCCTCTCAGCACTCCTACCAACTTTCAGCACGTCTCTGTCTTCAAGCTTTTGACGACAAATCCTTCTTGACAATTCTCTGGTCCGTCTGGCCGCTGATCCCAAGTAAAGTGGTGGCAATATGATAGCACAATTCAGAATTTTTCGATAACTTAAAAAATGTTACGCAATATCGTGTGAAATTTTGACTTAAAAACCTTATATCAACTAGTTACCTATTTCTTATCATAGTTTTCCTATACACTATTTGATTAAACTTTTATGATGAAAAGTATAAATTTGCGTTGGAATTTGGGTGGAAATAAAGATAGCATAACTTGAAAAAATTACATTTCCGCGTCACAACACCCAGATTAGAGAAGAAGAATATCAAAACAAACCGGCGTTGCCATATTGGACAGTTGCTCCCCACCTTGTAACCTCTATATTTGGAAAGTAACCCATTTCTTAGCATGGGAAGACAGTGTTGGTTATCTGAAAAGGAAAAGGGTCAAATAAGCTCATTAAATGAAGAAGTATACACTATATCTGGGATTTCTAGGAAGGTTAGCAGGTCTAGAAAGGTGGGAACTTACTTTTTAAAGAACCCAGAAGAATACGGAAAAAAGGAGTCTCCTGGCCGCCCTTCAAAATTGAGCCCTACAGCCCGCCGCCGACTTCTCCGCGAGGCGTCTCGGACAGGAGAGGGGTCAAAAAGCCTGCAAACATCCCTGCAATTAAATGTTACACCGAGAAAAGTGCGACAGATCCTGGGTTCATCTAAGAACTTCATTATAAGATGAGAAAAACTGTACCAGCACTCACGAAAACACACAAGGCAAAACACGAAGAATGGGTTTGAGAAAAAGTGCAATGGAACCATGAAAATGGGTCTAAAGTTATTTTTTTTTTCGATGAAAAAAAGGTTTAACCTAGGCGGACCGGACGGTTCTTAATACTACTGGCTTGATCTTAGAAAGGAGGACAACATTTTCAGTAAACGACCTTTTGGTGGCGGATCCCTTATGATCTGGGGAGCATTCTCCATCAAGGGCAAGGCGAATTTGGTGATGATGGAAGGTAGACAGAATGCTCAGAAGTACATAGAGGTCATAGAAACTAGTCTTCTCCCATTTCAAACTGATAAACATCAGCAAGAAGCGGTGTTCCAGTACGATGATGCCACCATTCACACAGCGAGGTTGACCACAAATTGGCTTAATGCCCATAATATCGCCACTTTAGCTTGGCCTGCTAAGTCACCCGATCTAAACCCAATTGAGAGTCTTTGGGGGATACTCTCACGGCATGTTGACGCCAATGGGAGACAGTTTCAGGATAAAGAAAGCTTGTGGCAGACCATAAATGAATGCTGGGAGGCTACCGCTGAAGAAATGCTCGCTAATTTAATTAATTCGAATAAGCGACAATTACAGGTGTTGCAATCAAGAGGCAACGCTTGTAAATACATATTGAGAGTTAAGTTTTTTTGCTCTCATCGTTTTCTAAAATACAACTTTTTCCATATGTGCTATCTTTATTTCCACCCGATTTGCACCCATAAACTATTATTTTCGTGGCAAAATTTTAAAAAGACAACGAATACAATAATGATTATAAGGAATGGGTAACTAGTTAAAGTAACATTATTCAGTTAAAATTCAACTATATTGATGCAGTATTTTTAAACTTATTACAAAATTTCAAAATGTGCTATCATCATTGCCACCAGTTTATCCTGGACACCTCCGAGATCGTGGTTCTCGATGATCAAATTTCGGGCCTTCTTTATGTTGGCCATCGTCCTGATTGTCCTCGGCCTTCTATTTATTGATTAGGGCTTTGATCAACCTCTTACCTTCATGACCGTCGACTTGGACACCTGGAGGTCCATCACAATGTCGACGCCTCTTTTGACCGTTAGCAACAGCTTAGAGATGGCCATACCATTCGCCTCATAACTTGGGTTGACGGACATTTTTGAGCGATCTGTTTATCTTGCTTTGTAGTGGAATGGAATGCTTCATGAAAGTTCCAACTTGAGAGATTCAAAAATGTGGGGAATTGGTGGGCTATTGCTTGCACATTGTTGCTCGTTTGTCTTAATGAAGGAGTTAACTATTACGCAACCTTTTGTAATCTGATCTGTGTTAGCATAGAATTTATTGCTGGGATCAATGTTCAGCCGTGTTGAGATGCAGGTGTTCAAGCTTGCCATGTATGGTTATTTGGAGTGATTCTTCTTGGCATCGCTTTGACCCTGTCGGGGTTGCTAAAGCTCTCATGTTTTACTACCTGTCCATGGAGTGCCAGGCTGGTGGTTTTTAACAATAACAATAGATTGAAATGAATTGATATGACAGCCTTGTACTCGCAGAATAATTACTGTAGCGCTTATAGAGTACCAAGCAGTAAAATTTCAGAGAATGATATTTTTGATGTTACGTCTACAATATAATATTTATAATATTTTATAGAGGTAAAGTAAAGGTATAGTCAACTTAGACAAAACCCTCACCTGGGAAACTGACATGCTCTGGTTTGTGCTGCGGGTATAGACCCACTGGCCCCAGATGAGCAAGTGTAGTTGCAGTCGACCTCGGGTCACCAAGAACTATGGCGCCAATTTGACGGAAGGAACAAATGACCCGAGACCCCCATCCCCCTCATCTCTGAGGAAGGCAGTTCCGCCGCGGCGCTGTGCATGCACACACAACTGCCGAGTCAGCACACCAAGATCTGCAAAGAGCTCGCTGACTGGCTGAACATCGAACCGGCGAGCGATACAAGGTGTTAGAGCTGAGAACGGAAGCATGCTGCTACTACTGACTCTGCTCTAAGCAACACATTGCTGCCGCTGGTTGAATTTTCAGATCTGTGGAACGTTTGTCTTGATGAAGGAATTAATACGGTGGTCAGAATATTAGACAATACATCAATAACCATGCGGCTGAAAAAATGCTTCTGTCTCCTTGTTTGTCCAGCGGTTCATCCAATTTTAGAAATAAGGATACATAGCTTTTTCAGCTGAGCGGCGGGATCTGTCGTTCTTATCACTGGTTTTTTGCTTGTTGCTAACTTGTTATATCAAGCTTTTTTCAGCTAAACACAGGCGCAGCTAGTCCATGACTCAATGCGGCTGTGAAGCTCGGCATCAAAATTCTCCCAAAAAGTCGTACGCGATGGAGATTGTAGGTTACAGCAAAATCACCCAAACTGCAGTGCCGCACTCCAAAGACTACCGCTTCCCACGTGTTTTGTGGATGGTAAAGACTTTGTTTCTGTTCATGCAAAGACCCCACAAGTCAATTTAATCTATATAATAACTCAAGTGACTAAATTCGTTGGGAAGGTGAAAAATTTAGCAGTTTCTTTCACTTAAAATGAAGTACGCATAGCTAAGTCTTCCAGTCCTAGGTAATTCTGCTGCGTAAATTAAATGGAGGCATGCTGGAATGCAGCAGAAGATTCGACCTCGTTCATGGAGCTGAAAGATTTAGTATCATTTCTATAAAGGAAAAGTTATTTGTTAAGCGAACCATTGAGAGAGCTTCACTTTTACAAGAAGTAGAACTACATCTAAAGGGAAAATTACCCACTAAGCGTACCAATAGGAGAACATTTTCGATTCTTTCATAATGTTACTTCAGTACATTTCATGATTGGATGTACACTCTATTCATAGTAGTCGATCACGTGAACTATCCAAGTGCTGCTATTGGTTCACGATGACGTAATTATTCGTGACCTCACTTTGGTATTATTCAATTGAAAAGCCTATTTTGCGAGGAGCTACCTCAGTTTAGTTTGGCCTTATTCGTTACGGTAATTATCTACGGACGCTAAAGGATTTAATTGTCCAGCTGTTTGGTTAACAATTGACTGGTATTACAAAGTAAAGTTAAGGTAAGCTCACAAGGCTGGCTTTGTCCGAAAGATCGGAGAAAAACGTTGATTTTACCACCGGGGATACCGTTGCATCTGCTTAAAGTAGCCATCACTACGCATAAAACTGCTAGAAACTTCGTTTTGCCGGACAGGATTGAACTTTCGCTCGCCTAAATCGCAATTCATTGAAAGTTAACTCATGAAACTAATGCGAACTGGAGAAACAAACGCTGCTATCTGAAGCTAAGTACAAGTCAAGTTAAGTGGACGTAGCTTAATGTGAGTTTGTCGTGCTAATCGACAACCCATCATCCTATACTAATTAGCGAAATAGGGATACAAAATGTAGTGCGTTCATTAATAGCATCCAATGTTAGCATGCGAACCTTGTCCAGTCTTCTGTACTGTTTCCTTGCCAGGCACTTGATCGGAAGGCGTCACAACACCATGTGTCTTCCAGAAATTTCTCTTCACTGGAATCATTAAACATGCAGCGCTAGAGCTGCAGCGAAAATTTTACGAGGCTGAGATTTTCAGGAGAGATGTGCAGTTTTTGTGCCTTCTGATCACGTATCATAGATAGGAAGCTCGGGAGTGCCATAAACTTTGCTTGGACAAACTTGCATCTGGCACTAAGTTGGTACTAAGAAGCAACAGAGTAAATTTTCGATACACTCACCTTCGAATGAGAATAATCGTAGTTCGTACATATGCTTTTTATTGAAGAAAACTGTGTATTGATGTATACTAGAGGCATGTTCGATTGGGGCCAAAATGCTTGGGGCATATTCGATAGGGGCCAAAATACTAGAGGCATGTTCGATTGGGGTCAAAATACTAGGGGCATGTTCGATTGGGGCCAAAATACAAGGGGCATGTTCGATTGGGGCCAAAATACAAGGGGCATGTTCGATTGGGGCCAAAATACAAGGGGCATGTTCGATTAGGGCCAAAATACAAGGGGCATGTTCGATTGGGGCCAAAATACAAGGGGCATGTTCGACTGGGGGCCAAAATACAAGGGGCATGTTCGATTGGGGCCAAAATACAAGGGGCATGTTCGATTGGGGCC
>LQNS02277097.1:30913663-30926814 GCA_001587735.2 Parhyale hawaiensis | reverse complement strand
TTTGTTTCCTAGGTTTAATGTACATGCAGACAGTTTTCACAGTATTATATTCAATGCAAAGTTTACTAGCTTCATTTTCACAAATTGTAAGTAGTTTTTGGAGTCCGCTGGAATGTGGAGCAGCAAGAACCATGTCATCAGCATTGCTTAGCGCATTTACTGCCTTACCATTGATATGGCACCCTAGCAGTACCATATGTTTAACTTAGGGTGGAGATCGGTTCAACCGTTGGCTTGTCTCCCTATTTTTTTATTAGCGCCATAACTCAAAAATTTACGGCCAGATTCTTATGAAGTTTGCATGAGTTGTAAGGTATATTCCGAAGAGTAAATGATCATATATTTGTGAGTTCTGTTTGTTCGCTCGTTCGTTTGTTTGTCGGTGTGTTTGATTTTATGCTTGTTAGCAAAATAACTCAAAAAGTTGTCAACGGATCTTTATAAAATTGACAGGAATTGTTGTAAGGCCGAAAGACAACGCCATTTTTACAAACTATGTTATAGTGAAAAGATTCATTGCTATTATCTTGCCGGTTAGCTGAGAGACATGTACATGCCTACATTTATTAAAGAAAAGAATCACTTAAAAACAGCTAGAGCCCTTGGGGAGCGTACAACCCGAAAGCCAAGCAGAACCTCCACGACAAATATTACCCGCAGGACTTGGACACACCAACAGAACTCCAGACTGTCACCAATGCAACGCAACCTGCGTTCCGCTTCAGTGGGTCGCAATCACCGTTTTAATTTTCGTGTAGTTAGTTAAGCATACTGTATATGTTTGCTGTTATCAGCGAGGAAAAAGATAACTTTCCATTATAATAATGACGATTCGAAAACCATGTGCAATGCAGTTAAGGATACAGGGGAGTACAAGCATTATTTGTATGGCAAACATTTGAACAATTCGCCCACAAAAGAGTTTTCTACTTCGATATTCATAACCAACACAATATAAAAAAAGTAGCACATTAATTCCAGGTCTGAGAAGGAGAGATGTGAAATAAAACAACGGTATCCAATCATAGAAAAATTGTGGCCCATTAATTATTGCCATATACGAGGAAACAAATGGATATTTTACTCCCGCTACCGTAATTTTCAAGATAATTCATAATTTCAAATACTGGTAATCCACTAATAATTAAATGGTAGTATAAACATACAAATGGTGGAAAAGATCTTGAGACAAACTAGTGGTCTAAGAATTATACTGTCTTCTTGTAGAAGCGAATCTGTACATACGTCGGGCAGTGACTTTATTTTCAAGATAATAGAAAGTAGGAAAAGTGACACGTCGTTGAAATAAATCGGGAACATGGTCACTGGTACTCTGAACAAGCAAAAAAAAAGTCTTAAGAAAAAAAATGATAGCGTAATCACTGCCGTGTCTACAGTAAAAAGCTCAGATGTTATTTTTTCCCTGCAGTCATTTTCAAAGTAAGCAAAAGTAGAAGAAAACTTGAACGCCTGTTGGCGTAAGACCATCATCCGCGGCGAGAAGCAAACTTCAATGCCGTCAATTTTTATGGTCAGCTTCCTCTAGAGTTTTGGTATTTTTCACATCTAGGCCAACCCGCATTACTTCCGTGCAAAAAAATATGTATATGAACATTGCTCAACTCTTTTTCCCTTTTTTTGGGTGGATAGAGAAACAAATATATGCATATATATATATATATATATATATATATATATATATATATATATATATATATATATATATATATNGAAATATATATATATATATATATATATATATATATATATATATATATATATATATATATATATATATATATATATATATATATTTATTTGTATCTTCAACGAAAACATTATCACCTCTGTCACTTCGTTCGTGGGTGATAATGACGCATTGCCGCTGCAAATTAGCGACACGGACAATATTGGAGTTTGAGCTAGCAAAGGAGATCAGTTCAATGAAATCCAACTACAGAATTTAGGTGTCGTCGATTGGCAGACGAAGCTGAGCCCAATAGACTTGATGTGTCCGAAACTTGAGACAAGTGCGTTCGCCTTAACACGTTGAGTCGAGTATGAGGCGTTAACCCTAAGTTGATTTGAGCCTTAGGAAAGCCCAATTCTACCCAGACAGACAGATGTCTCAAGCGCAATCGGGTTGCTCCTGATACCTGCAACACGATGCAAAGTGGTGAAACCAGCGTTCCAGTCTGATGCTCAGAACAAGCCCAGCCCAGCAGCCTAGACCCCCGCCACACCGGTCGAGGGCACATTTACCGTCGTCTAAGAGAGGAAAGATAACAAACAATACTCTTACTGCCTTTACTGTCACCTATTCACAAACAGAAGAAAATGCTGCAGTGTCATTGCGAAGCGGCCACATGGACATAACGCTTCGCCAAGGAGGCCCGCCGGGACCATCTGGTGCTGGCGATGAGACGAAGTTTCTGCCAACTTGGACGAGTATTGAACTGTGTGTCCAGCAGCCAAGCCGCAATTCAAAAGGGGGTACTGAATAGTTCATGATTTCCAAACTATCCAGAAGTATCGCGCTATTGCTTTGAAGGGGGAATGACGAAAACTATTTGAGGGAAGTTGAGCACAAAGTACATAATACGTTTATCTGTTTTTCCAGCAGGATTGAGTCTTCGGCCGTCTCCAGCGTAATTGGTTTGAAATTACCTCCTCACACTCAATGCAGATTGGTGGACAGCACCCTGACAATTGAAGTTCTATGCAAGCCAAATCTAATTGGATTCAGTAATTACAAAGGAAGTGCGTGACTCTCAAACATCTTGAATTAACTACTCATCTTAGGGACAATAAGGATGGGAAACTATATGGACCACGATTCTCCACGAGTTTGCTTTCAAAATTATCTTTTTATTTATCTTACTTTGGGATAGACGCATAACTACCCGAGTTCCGCATTGCTATGAAACGATGGCAGAAAATAACTATTGACCTTTCTGAAACCCACAACCAGCAGCATGGCACAACGTTAGATGATAACATTCTGACATACAAGGAGCCTTCTTCGATGAGACACTATACCCGGAGCGCGGAATTCTGACACACACACACACCACATTGTTGGCTATACAGCACCGCTTTCCCTTCGCTACAGCCAAACAAACAATTAAGGTCGAACAAGAAGCTAGAACAGAAATTCAGATTGGTGGGCGGCGCCGTGGAGGCTCCAAATGTTGCTAGGGAGCTTACCGAAAGTGAAAACTACTGCGCATCGTAGTTGCCACTAGCCGAACTTAAATGAAAACTCGATCCGAGGTGTATCTCATTCACTGTTCCCTCTCTGTAGGATGTTTTGTTCCTTATTCCACTTCCCTTCAGGATGCTCTTTCAACTATGAAGGGCTTTAGGTTGTTTGGGAGAAACTGTACACATTACCTTCTCTCTATTCTATTGACACCAAAAGCCGCTAACGAAGAAGAACAAACAAACATCCAACAAAATATGGTTGCATCATAAAAACAGATAAGTTTGGCGGATGAAGCGTGTATTGTACATATCACGGTCGTATAATTCTATTTTTAGCTTAAACAAAGAAAAACTGAAAGCTGCTTTTCACGTCAGCAATAAACAGCCACGTCAGTATCTGTACATCCAGCAATTGCCTCTAAAATTAATTGCTTTCTAGAGACTAAAAATGCTGGTCTACTGGGCAATACTAATCATATATATAGAGCCCTCACACCTTCGGTCAAATGATTCAGCTCTTCCAGAATGTGAAATCCCGCATTGATTGCCATCCGAATTTTATTAACTAACGAATACATTCCTCAAATTACATGATTTAACTTGAGCTGCATTCCTATAGGCCAGATCTCCACCAAGCAATGCAACGCTATGTGACAGAATTCAAGACAGATAACCAAAATTTCATCATCTGTTCCTCATGACATTTCAAACAGTTCCTGTAAATTTCATGAATATCCGTCCACAACTCTTTAGGTAACCCTGTTAATAAACAGACAAACGCCGATAAAAACATAACCTCGTTTATGGAGGTAGTTAAGAATACCAAGCCTTAATTTTGCGATAGCATTCCTGATCAACTATTAGCGTTTCACCCAAGGAAATATTAGCTAACAAAAGGTGACCAATAATATAGTAGAGTGGTTTCCTGAGGTTAAGAGCAAAACGAGCACCAAGAACAAACACATAGTACGTTAAAAAATTGACAAAGCTGTGGAAAGCAGAAAAAAATTGTTACAATCGCGGAAATTGTTATGCCTAATCTACCAACCGGCTTCAGAAAAAGCACAGGTATTTACCTAGTGTCTATAGGTGCAGCAGGGGGAAATATTGAATAAAGGCCGAAAATATTTCGTTTGGAATATGAAAAGATACACGACATACAATATTGAAGAGACCTTGCGAGAATAAGTAATAAATTCGAGCCACACAAAAGAACATGCTACCTTAGATGAGCCAGAACAACCTACCTTGCAACGCCAGAGTTTACTGCAGTGCCAAAACTTCTTCCAGGACTTACTGATACTTACTAGAACTGTGCTATTTAGCGTCCAGAGCAGGGTAATAGGACAGTCCCAAAGGGTCGAACAGTACTGATGTCGGACTTCCCTAGAAAACAATAAAGATTTCATTACCCATATCCAGTAAGACACATATTTGCACGAAAATGTGTCAAACCAGAGTATCTGCAAATACTTTAACCCACTTGGAAGAAAATCGTACTTGGCATGACAATTGGAGACGTGATGCCGTCAGTCCATTGAACTATACTACCGTACGCGATTATTTTCGCGTTGGACTTAACTAGAACCTCGCCTACGATTACTCAACCTATCCTAAATTAGTTCTTTAGCGTTCCCCGTGTGACTCTATGCTAACCTAACGTACCTCAAGGCCCGGTCACACTGCCTAAACTTACGATTTACGCATGGATTGCGCAGAAATTTTGACTCGTGCGCGATTCATAAGTGCTGTGCGTAATTTATTATTTGTTTATTTACCATTCATTTCTCCACAGGCGGGAGGGGTTCTTGGATTATTATATTACAACTTACATTAAAAATATCTTGTACATTCATTTCTTAGCAATATTACAGCTATGAATTTACAACCTAATCTGCATGGCTCAGTGCCATCACATACCAAACGAGTTAACTGAAATGAGTCAGCAATAGTGCTACCTAACGATCACCCTCGCACGAGAAGCATAATAAAATACAAGTATTTTTCTGCGCATATTACAGTTTGTTCAATTATAGTAAGGTAAATGGGAAATGCAGTTATTGATTCCCGAGGAGAGATCTGCATGGCTTAACACTATTTCACCTGATTGAGTAAATACTATTGCATACAATATCATACAATAGGTATGGCGGTATTATACAGCATGAACTACAGTACAAACAATTAAATTTGAAATTATGTATTTATATCTGATAGTATGTCGGCTTTCATTAAGTAAATTATTATTTCCGCCAAAGGGCGATCCGCACAGTGATGCTAGTCGGCTAGGAAGTGCAATTAGGAATATCCTATCTCGACATCGGCTCTCCTCTGCACAGAGTATAAGTTGGCTCAGTGCACTACTACTGGCAGGAAAATGCGCAAAGAATAGAGAAAGACACTCGAGTGGACGGCCCCTTTCATGGCCTACCACACGAGAGACACTAGAGGTGCCCCACGAACGAGATAAGCTATCTCGATCAACGGTCCACCTCACGGAATAGAAAGGAGGGAAAATAGGTAGAGAACCTACGTTACTTTATATAACTAACAGTCTCAGCAGGAATTGCAGCCAGCTGCAACATCCCCTGCGGAAAAGACACTCAGCACAGCCCTCGAGAAGGCACTCAGGATAGTTCTCGGGTTCGAGCGTTCATCAATTGAAACTACCACTGTATAGGATTGGAAAACCAGGCCCAATTCAACACAAGATAATAATAAGCTTATAACTGAAATATGAGCTCACGCAGTTTTGGAATATAACGCAAGGTTGCCATTGAGTGCAACTCCATATAACCAAAAATGTAAGTAGCCGTGTAATTCTGCTAATATTACAGCTAACATTACAGCTCCCTAAAAGGGTAAATGCAGTTATTTCTTACAGATGAGACATGTGCATGGCTTAACACTTTTTTCACCTGATTGACTAAATACTATTACAGACAATATTATCCACAAGGAATGACAGTACCATACAGTACGACCTACAGTACAAACTTGTAAATTTTAATCATGTGTTTATATCTCATAATAGGACCCTTTTCATCAAGTGAATTATCACTTGATAATTAATCATTTGATTTGTTTAACCGCCCTTTCCGCCAAAAGGCGATCCGCACAGTGATGCTAGTCGGCCAGGAGGCGCAATTAGGAATATCCTATCTCGACATCGGCTCTCCTTTGCCATATAGTACAAGTTGGCTCAGTGCACTACAACTCGCAGGAAAAAGGTGCAAAGAATAGGAAAAGACACTCGAGTGGACAGGAGTGTCTTTACGCCTGACTTGTCCGAATCTGTAGACAGGTGTCCTGGCTTCGACTTGTTAATTTAAGTTTTCAGTGGTAACTCTCGTACCATTTCCTTCCATGAATTAAGTCTTACTCCTTATAATAGATGTTCCAGAAAACTCAACATAATCGGGCTGCTTCTAGCACATGCAACAACATTCCAACTGACGGGGCAAGTCGAGTCAAGTGGGCGTGACTTAGATTAACTGTGTCGACCCAATCGAACACCCCCTAAATCTGCCTGCAAAAACATAATACTGAAGAACATCTCTTGCCTGTCTTATCATATAAGGGATTTTCACTTACACAGAACTTCAGTTTATCTTCAAAAACGTAATACTGAAGAAGAACTGTCGTACGTTCTTCAAGTCATTGCTCAATATCAGAAGTTGCGAACAGCAACAATATGGGTGACAATAAATATTTTATATCCGTGCCTTTGAACAATATGACATTGAAAATATAATGGGGTGGAGCCAAAGGTCATTGGACCTTGAGTATAATTACACGATATACTAAAGAAAAACAGAAGAATACTCCCTATAAAGGCTCATTTGAAATACTATCTATATCATGAACCTGCTTGAGGCTCCATCCGTACGTCCGTCCGTCCATCCATCCGTCCGTGTCTCTGCACGTTGCGCTTTTCAATATAAGATGGGGGAAACTTCAACTTGTAATAAGCTCTGATTTTTTCTGGAACGAAGTTCAACCATAGCTGCCTTCTTTAGCGCTTCTTGAAAAAATTTCAGTAACATTCCAAGCAAAGACATGAAGACCATATCACTGGTATCTTATCTACAACTTTTATTTCTTTCACAACATATTATGTTCGCTTTGCTTGCGGTGTTCGAAGTTTTTAATAGGGCCAGTCAGATATATAGTCCGTTACGCTGTAGGAGAATAAGAGAAGGAATCAAGTTTAAATTTTAGCTGCTACTTCTTGACAGGTCTTAGGTAGAAGATTCACTGCCGGACTTGTGACACTTTTCAACCTTTCTCTGCATGATACGGTTCCGAGGGCATCATAATAGACGATTCTTCTTTTGTGCTGAAATTGCCCAGGTCCTTCAGTATTAGATAGGGGTAATTAGGATGATACGGGTCTGAGATATCACTGAAGAAATTTCTTCTGTTCCGTGGAATTTGAACATGTTTTAGCTGCATCCATAGCTGCGTCATCGGAGCAACCCGGCCTAATTTCTGCCTATGTGAAAGTTACCTCGAACTCTCCTCGTGGTCTCGGAGGTTGGACCCGATTAAAGGCGGATAGATAAAGCAATTCTCGCACTGTGGTTTGTATATTTATATATATATTTGTGTCGACGGTCATTCTTAGTATTAGATAGATATTCGCTCCTCATGGCTGTACAACTTGCGTTTCATTAATGGAAGATCACTTCTGTAGGAATGAGACCTATGTTAAGTAAAACCTATAGCTACTAGGAACCGGAACAATAAAAAACTTAATCACAAAATAACTACAGTTATTTTCGATGGCAAGGCTCTCTGACTTGCATTATTTACGGGAAAGGTTGGGTTAGAAGAGCTGCGCTAGGTCAAGCTAAAATGAGTAATAATAGCGTAGCTTAGGATTACTGCATTTTACAAAGTGAGAACGTTAACTAATCGTGGAATTCTCACGGGTCACATACGGGTTATGTTAGTGTAGACAATATACAGGGTAAGCAGACATCGAGTTGGAAATAGCTCATCAGGGTTAATAAACGGGCGTTAACTTAGATGGAGTGAGTTACTTTAAGAGAGCCACATTAGGTTAAAATAGGGTAAATTGCAATACCGTAACGTGCGCGCGGCATGGTCTCGTTCATTTTGGAAGGTATAGACTTTATTCGACCGTGGAATTTCCACGGGTCCCGCTAGTAAATCTTTAATTCTATTTACCGAAGCCTTAATAGTTTTTCTCGTAAAGCTTTACCCATACTTCGTAGTCCATTGGGAAACTGGTAGTGTACTCAGACTTTGAGAAAATAAAAAATGCGAGTACAAGTGCCACCCAAATAAACAACCTGGACAATGTAACAGTTGCTTCACGTTTACAGCCCATAATTGCGATTAGCTTGAATAAGCGAATAAAAAATAATTCTATGAGGGTTACTGCAGTTGAACCATTAACTCTTTTCCGAATGCTTTTCAGCGGGCTTCCAAGCTATATATTGAGGTAATATTAGAATTTGTTGTCTTCTCTCTATATTTTGAGGATGCGCTTGTGTTATTTTCAGTTATTGTTTGAATTTTTGATGATTTTTGGAGGGCCAAACAAACACCGCCGATCAAAACAATTACTTGGCTCGGGATAATCCCTGAGGATCTGTAAGGTGGTCGAGGGGAGGTCTGCTGTCCCTAGCTGTTTTTACTGAAACCGTCTTGGAAATTCTTTATATTTTTCTGAAATCTATTTAGGGGAACCCCTGAAGGCTCTGTTTTGACGATACAAAACTTTTTTTTTCTTCTTTTTTGCCAGGTATATCATTCTGCACTGTATTCTAAGGATATCCGCTGGCTTTGTTTTGACATTTCCAGTTCGAGCTTTCTTAAATGAATATTTAAAAAAATGGAAATTTATTTTAAAGAGAGCCTGCAGGCTCTGTTTTGAATACATCCAATATATTTTTGTAAATATATCCTTTACTAATTGCATGTGAAGATCCTAACCGTCTCCGTCTTGACACTAACAATTTATTTTCTCGAAATTTGTTTTCATTTATAGAATTTAGTTAGAGAACGTTTAAAATTACAGACTATTTTAATGAAGCCCTACGTACTTTACTTTTTTCTTTCACTGAAATTTAATGAGGGAAAATCGTCATGTCTATATTGATGAACCACTGCTAGCTTTTCTTTCTCTGAAATTTTGTATCGGGTTTTTCCTTCTACTGCCTTCTATGTAGAGAACGATTAACCCTCAGTATTTTAATGTATGTAGTATATTGCTTGTATTTCATGTCCCCAGCTACGGCATTTCACGTCGTGTCCATGGCTGCACTTTATTATGTTCCCTTTTGTCCAATAATATGGCGATGTTAAATTTAACGGTCATCGTGACTATAATAGACCTATTTTTTCTCTTTACTTTGAAAAATAATTATTTTAACCTTTAAACTTGAAGATGACCAAAGTACTCGGTATCATACGAATTTTAAGACAGCGATTTATGAAATTGCAAAATTTAATTCCTTATTATTTTTAAAAACTCCAGAATTGAATGTTTTTTTTTTTTTAGTTTAGAAAGTTGAAAAATCTTTCTAAACAAAACTGAAAATTACCATGAATAAATTAGTATTTAAAGCTCCTCTTCCACATCATCAACAACTGCTTCATTTCATCGAGAGATACCATTAACGAGTCACTCTTTACAATTTACCCTTCATATTATCAACACAGGAGTCACTTCATTAAAACCTACTATGGATAATTCATCATTTACTGAGTGTCTATAACATCCAGAGGACTTATGTTACCTACCTGCAATATATCACTTATTTAACACTAATGGCTTCGCTTCCACATCATCCATGAATAGCTTACTACCTTCAAAGCTACATTAAAGAATCCGTTTGTTACCGCGTGCCTATAACACACAGCTTGTTTTACTGAAAGGCACCATCTATAATTCAGGATTACTACTTGCTTTACACAGTACCAACAAATATCTCGCTTGAACATCCTCCAGTCCAGCAGGCATTAATGGCCGTCAGCAGCTGGACGGTGGCGGATCCAGGCAACTTCTCTTTGAAGTCAGTCCGTCAGCTGCATTATTTTCAAACGGATGCTCGATTTCCTTTGAATTGCAAAGCCGGGCTTCCGATGGGTGTTGTGCGTGTCCGAGGACAACCCAACTAACGCTGTGCCTGTTCCCCCACACGCTACCTCAACACGCAATCTCGTGCTGAAGACCGCCCTCTTCCCCTCTGGTAATGCTCTGAGGGAAATTAAAAGCTATTGCGTTTAGAGGTACACTTCTAGCTTTGTTTTGTATCTTTCAGCTGCAGGCTGCGGCGAGACTCAACCACTGAACTACTGGCTCACCGTTGTGTCTTGTTATTTTATGTGTGTTAATTATCATGTTTCTTGACCTTAGCTTTAAAAGTCAAGTACTATAATGCATTATAACCCTTGTGTATTTATCCGTTGTCAATCTATTGTTTTTAGCTCTAGGGATGAAAATCAAACACCGTAATGCTGGCCCTTACGTTTTATCTGTAATCAATTTGTTTGACGTTTCCACCTCACAGTTGACTGTGCAGCACTATACAATAACCCTTGGATATTTATCGGTTTTCAGGTTGTAAGTTTTCATGTTCTTTAGGTCTAGCGTCAAGAAAATAGAAATAGTATACAGACCCTTGCGTGTTTTCAGTATCGGTTTGTTTACCTCTTGACTAGCATGCTTTTATCACGATATCGTGAAAAAAAATCCAATAAAAAATAACGCTATGTATTTAAATTATGGGTTTAGGGTTATGATTACATTTTCCAGCTCAAACGTCGAGTAATTAACCCCCAAGAGAGGACCTTTAGCATTTATTTTTGTACTATGGTATCCAAAAATGAAGACAAAGAATATGATTGAAACGTCTTCACAGTCCACATTCGTTATCCTGATCTTCTATGAGGATAAAGTACACCTGATTTCTAAGAAGGTAAAGTCACCTTGAACGCACCCTTAACTGGGAAATCCAACGCACTGGTTTGTGCTGCGGATATAGGCCCACTGGCCCCAAAGGAGTAAGTGCGGCTGCAGCCGACGACGAGTCATCAAAAACTATGACGCCAATTTGGCGCAAGCATCATATTAGCCCCTGCCTCCTCATCTCTGAGGAAAGTAAGTACCCCCACGGCGCTCCCATGCCCACCACTGCCCAGTCAGCACACCTAGATCTGCGATGAGCTCGAGTGCCTGGGTTGGCCTCGAATCTGCAATACAAGGAATGTGAGCTAAGAACGTTAGCACGCTACTACCGTGGGCATAATTTCTCTATTGAATAAAAATATTACAATAGATGAACGCGGGGAACAGCACTCCCATGAGGCATTACCATCCTGCATTCCGTGCTGCCAAAATTAACTGTTGCGCATGTGAATCCTCAGGCAATGCTAGGACGCCTAGGCAAGTTAGGCCATCACTTGCTATGGGAGGGACGGGGGAAGGCCAGGAAGTGCTGTGTCAGCTGTTTTCACATTTTTTACATCTAGATCAACCCACATAACTGCTTGTAAGAAATTGGGGGTTCCAGGACAGAAGCGCACACGACAAATGCCCACACAACAAGACCGCACACTGACAAATGAGCACATTGACAAAACCGCACTCGACAAATGCTCGCACAGACAAATGCGCACCTTCTATTTTATCGTTTGACTGCGTATATGAGATTTCCTTCAATTCATTTTAGTAGTGTCTAGCTTTTAGTTAACTTTTATAACTTTCATTATCTCTAGTTACCGTTTTGCCACCTATATTCATGCTGAGTCCATTTAGAGAAGTCGCTTGGCAGCACTTCCTGGCACAAGTAAGGACAATTTTTACTGTTTCTAACTGTGAGGAAAAGAAAGAAATGACCTGAAGAGGAAAGCAACTCCTCCTCACGTCACAAAAAAGTAAAAACAAGCCTAACTAATAGACGATACAGAAACGAAATAAATAAAGAAAACAGTCCACCACTGTAGCCGCTGCTGCTGGCGATTTTACAACCATCCACGCCGAAATATGTAAGCAATTAATCGTTGCTTGTTATGAGGCTTTACTTTTAGTTTTTTAATCAAACTAAATTGTCCAACTTAAGCTGGTCAGTATATATATAATATGTGTGTAATATATGAACATTTAATAATCGAAACCTATATACGGGTTACCAGAAAATCACGATATGAAAATAATGACCTAAAAACACAACATGTAACGACACAAGGGAACCGTACTGTTAAACGAAAATGCATTCATTTCACAATATTCAACGGGAAAGTTGCTTGACTGTCGTTCAACTGAGGCTTCTATTTAAGAATGCAAAATGACTCTAAAATGCCCAGTGTAACTTGGTCAGATGCGCTCCCCCAACACTGTCATATCATTCAGCTTTACAGGGACATTGAAAGATTCAGCGTGTATGCGAACAGCAGACTGAGGTGGCTGAGCTAAGAGGAAATTAGTAAGAATGCTCTTTCCAGCGTGCTCAACAACTCTACAACTGTAGGGATTAAAGGCTTCAAATGAACAAGTTCAAGCTTGAACAATTAGGTTATAGTGAACTCATCTCTAAGAATGATTCCAAAATCTACTTCAGTGCGGTGTTTGCGAGGTTTAAATGGAAGTTGACATTTAAGTTTCTCAGACTATTTTCCAAAAAAAAGTAAAACCATATAAAACTTTGTACGCTCCTGAGGCAATTTATCACTGTTATCATTCGCACTGTTTAAAAATCTTCTCACCTGGAATTCAAACAATTTACATGGGTAACCATTTGTCGAAATAGTTAAACACTTCAATCGAATACACTAATTGACAGGATCAATATCACAATACATATATTTAGAATGTACTAGACGACCCGTGACCCGTTGGGTCGTTGTCACGATCGTCTTGTCTGTCTTTTGTGCCCATTTTGCTTCCTTCTCACCAGTTACTCATACTGATCTTT
>LQNS02277097.1:30897430-30910504 GCA_001587735.2 Parhyale hawaiensis | reverse complement strand
CGTATCAGCCTGCCCTATCGATATCATGCCTTCATTTATCACAGTTGCTTAACATGAATCTCGTTACATTTCCAATAATCGATGACCTCCTCAGTTACGGAGCAAGAAATATCGATGAGGTGATCTGGTGAGCAAGTTCTTTGGGAATCGCTTCCCGGAGTAAATTGTTACCCCAGCATTTAGCAAGTTACACTCTGCAAGAATTCTTTGAATATCGCTTCAGTGAATATTTTCGTTCGTAGTTATCATGAGACGCTCTCGCTGAGAGCTCGTTGGAATCGCCTACTGTAGTAAATTAGTACCGTTTCATTGGCTTGGAACGCTCTATGAGAGTTCTTTTGGAATCGCATACCTTTAATTGTTTCTTCTTCATTTACCATGAGATGCTCTGCAGGGAATGATTAATGTTCTTTTTAATATAGTATAGTGTTATCTTTGAATTTAGCACGGTAGAATCAAGTCAATCATTTATACAATATATATATATATATATATATATTGGTTTTTCTACTTTGAATAAGATGATGGTATAAATAAAACTGTTTGCCACTAGTATTCATGCAATGCAGACCGATATACGTTATATACAATGATGGTGGTAATGTTTAATCTGTGTAAGTAAAGAGTCAAATCGACTCTGGAAGTAGTAAACTTCGCCGCCGTATTACTAAGTCAACCACAGCATAAATGTACCTAAACCAAAGGCGCAAGTTCGAACATCGGAGACATGCCCGGTACATATCTGTTTCACGAATTAAATTTCAGGGTAGTCCAACAGACTTTCTTTCTGAAAGATTCCAGGTGTTTGTTGGTGGGGACGACGGTAAATGCAAACTATAAGAACATAAGGTAGATTATATTCATTGCCTAACCGCCACGAAGTCTGCACCAATGAGCGCGTGCGCAGTACACACAGAACATCACTTTGCTGTTTGTGGAACCACAAGAAGTATAATACATAGCAATCATTATCGTATCTAACTGCAGTAACACTAATTTTGATATAATTTGACATCTTAAGTCTGTCCATACTTTGCTCGTAGCTCAGTTTCGTTCGTATGTCAAATCAGTTTTTAAACTCAATGGCATTTAAATCAAAAGCTTCTCTAACCCCCGATGGTGTATCAAAAGCTCGCTTAAATTGCAGCACAAATTTCGACTCATAACACAAACTTCTGCTGGCAACACAAATTTCGACTCGTAACACAAATTTCTGCTGGTAAAACAAATTTTCGCTCGTAACACAAATTTAGGCAGGTAGCACAAACTTCGGCTGCTAACACAAATTTCGACTCGTAACACAAATTTTGGTTCGCTACTCAAATGAAAAATCAACCGAGTGAGGCCTACAGTCAGTTATACTCCCTGTGTTCCACAACCAAAATGTTCGTTTGCAAGGAAATTGGGGATTATGAAAAAGACTCAGGGAAGACCTTGTCCAAAAGGTTTAGCAATTTCATCCCCTACATGAGTTCCGACGGATGCTTCCATTTTGTTAATTTTTGTGTTTTTTTTTTATCTAATGGAACGACATGAATACCATTTGGCCACAACTACTTCGGAACAGAGGGAGTCATACTTTTGAAGTGATGTATCCTTAAATCAAGGCGGCAAAGTATTTTATTAGTATATAATTCACACCTATTCTATGCCACAGCTGCCGGCAGTTGCAATCTTTTTGTGTGCGTTTGTTCACTTGCAAGGGATCCATCAATCGACCAGTGCTGACGACGTACAGCCGTCATCTGCCAGTGAAGGCAAGCGTCCCAACGTCGGGCCGCGTCCGCGTGATGTGGTCATCAGAGACTGTGCGAGTGACGGCTGAGTGTGATGTCAAAGGGACGGAAGTGTTGATGCTCACTCGCATGCTTCACTTACTGACTGATGTAGTGGCTTGACTCGTTGAGTCACTGCCTGAGTAAATGATGCGGAGAATTACTAACTGAATAACTGCCTGAGTGACTGCTGCAGTCACTCAATTACTGAGTCACTGCTTCAAAGACTGATGCGGTGGCTGACTTACTGAATCGCTGCATGAGTGGCTGAAACAGTGGCTGACTTACTGGGTCACTGCTCGAATAACTGATGTTTTGACTGACTTGCTGAATCGCTGACTGAGTGGCTGAAGCAGTGACTGACTTACTGGGTCACTCATTGAGTGACTGATATTTTGACTGACTTACAGAATCGCTACCTGAGTGACTGAAGCAGTGAATGACTTACTGGTTCACTGATTGAGTGACTGATATTTTGACTGACTTACTGAATCGCTGTCTGAGTGACTGAAGCTGTGACTGACTTACTGGGTTATTGCTTGAGTGACTGCTGCAGTGAATCTCTTACTGAGTCACTGCTAGAGTGACTGATATAGTGACTGACTTACTCAGTTACTGCTTCAGTGGGTGATACACCGGTCTTGCACTGGTTCAGTAACAAACTGACTGACTGGTAGACTACGTCATTGACTGATTCAGAGGATGACCAACTAACTTAATCACATCGAAGTTTCTCGGTCACAAACTGACTACTTTAGCGTACAACTGGATAAGAGACTCGTCGACTAATTTATATCGACTCTTTCTAACACTGTAACGAATTTACTGCCACCCTGAACAACTATGGCCAACTGATTCACTGATTAAACAGTATAGATACCGAGGTTACTAAATTACTAATAATATACTAAATACATTTATTTTCTATTATTATGTCCACAATACATTAACGCAGTCGTAGCTTTTATTGTACAAATTTCCAGGTGCAAAACGCAACGCCCAAACTTTGTGAAATTTCGCCCAGCAGCACCACGAATTTCTGTGCCATAACGCCACTTCCCGAGGCACAGCCTCTGCTCCCTCTGATCCCCTTACGAGCGTCGAGCAAACTTGAAAATCTTGTCAATATCGCTAAGACTTTTCGCTGCGACACTTCCAAAATTTTTCTTCCTTCTACTGTTTCAAGTAGTCCAACTGCTGCCCTTTGCATGCATGATAAACAGAAATGTTAGGTTAGTGGTTTGTGCACCTGATGTTAATTGCTTAGGTGAATAGATTCTCTTTTTTTATGTTCAGACGATGATCATAAGAATTGGGAGCTTGACCACTTATTATTTTTCAGATGTATATTATAATATATCTATTCTGCACCGCTGAAAACAGTGCAAAGACAACTCCAGCTTCACCCAATAGTTGAGATGCGGAAGTCCAGCGATCCTAGCCGTGAATTATCATACACATTTTAACCCTTTCATTCATGAATTTGCCTCTCTAGTATGAATAACACTATATAGAATGTGATAAATGTATGTGACAGTATGAATGAAAAGGTTAATATTTTTCTTAATAAGTTGTGAGAAGAGATATAAATAAAGAAATTAAAGAGAGAGGGTGAGAGCGAGATGTCGCCGCCAGAGAGAAAGCGAAGCTCCGATGTACATGAACACTTCACCTTTCTGTTAGTTGGCTAATCAGCTTAGCGTGCACGTATGGAGGTGTTGCTGCGGCACAACGGTGCAGTGATGTGCTGTAGCGGTGCAGTAATGTGGTGCAGCGGTGTAGTGATGTAGTGCAGCGGTGCAGTAATGTGGTGCAGCGGTGTAGAGATGTGATGCAGCGGTGCAGTGATGTGGTGCAGCGGTGTAGTGATGTGGTGCAGCGGTGCAGTAATGTGGTGCAGCGGTGTAGAGATGTGATGCAGCAGTGTAGTGATGTGGTGAAGTGTTAGAGTAATGTAATGCAGAGGTGCAGGGATGTGGTACAGCGAAACAGTGATGTGGTGCAGCCAGCGGTGCAGTAATGTGGTGCAGCGGTGTAGTGATGTGGTGCAGCAATGTGGTGCAGCAATGCGGCGCAACGGTGTAGTAATGTGGTGCAGCGTTACAGTGATGTGGTGCAGAGGTGCAGTGATGTGGCACAGTGATGTGGTGTAGCGGTGCAGTGATGTGGCACAGCGATGTGGTGCAGCGGTGCAGTGATGTGGTGCAGCGGTGCAGTGATGTCGTGCAGCGGTGTGGATTATGGTGCAGCATGCAGTGATGTATAGTGCAGCAGTACGGTGATGTGGTGCTGCAGTACAGTGATGTAGTGCAACAGTGCAGCGATGTGGTGCAGCGGTGCAGTGATGTCGTGCAGCGGTGTGGATTATGGTGCAGCATGCAGTGATGTATAGTGCAGCAGTACGGTGATGTGGTGCTGCAGTGCAGTGATGTAGTGCAACAGTGCAGCGATGTGGTGCAGCGGTGCAGTGATGTCGTGCAGCGGTGTGGATTATGGTGCAGCATGCAGTGATGTAGTGCAGCAGTACGGTGATGTGGTGCAGCGGTGCAGTGATGTAGTGCAACAGTGCAGCGATGTGGTGCAGCGGTGCAGTGATGTCGTGCAGCGGTGTGGATTACGGTGCAGCATGCAGTGATGTAGTGCAGCAGTACGGTGATGTGGTGCTGCGGTGCAGTGATGTGGTGCAGCGGTGCAGTAATGTGGTGCAGCGGTACGGTGATGTGGTGCAGCGGTGCAGTGATGGGGTGCAGCAGTGCAGTAATGTGGTGCAGCGGTACGGTGATGTAGTGCAGCGGTGTAGTAATGTGGTGCAGCGGTCAAGTAATGCAGGGCAGCGGTGCAGTAATGAGGTGCAGGGGTACGGTGATGTAGTGCAGCGGTACGGTGATGTGGTGCAGCGGTACGGTGATGTGGTGCAGCGATGCAGTAATGAGGAGCAGCGGTGCCTCTATGTTGCAGCAGATTTTTAAAATTTTCAGTTTAAAAACTTTACGTTCCGCTGTACATTGTATTTTTTATCAAGTTGCACTGGTGCAAATACCAGCAATTGTTGCACTCTTTAAATCCTATGATTTTTACCGCCACCTACGCTGCCTGGGTGTAATGTCGCTAATACTTATCGCTAAAATGTATGCTATATTCTTATATATTTTCTGATCCTCATTCTGTTCGCCTTGCCATGAGTTTCAGTTCATAGCTAGAGCGCTCGGAAAGCGCAAGGTAACGTAAAGGACCAAATTTCATATTGGTTCTGACACTATTATTCCTCTCTATTAGCACCAAGATCTGGTCATTTGTGCTCTTTCACACTAATAACAGCTTTTGTAGTTTTCTTGAAGATCCGTCCAGAGCTCTTTGAGTTATGTTCTGATAAGCATTTGACAAACATCAGTCAAACTCACAAACGGACAACCCGATCATCACTAAAATCTGGTCATATGTGTCTTTTAATAGTTCAAACAATTCTGTCAAATTTCATGAATATCCGTTCATAACTTTTTGAGTCATGTTGCTGACAAATACTATGACAAACATTAGTCAAAGAAGCCAACAGACTAACCGATCATCACCAAAGTTTAATAATTCATGTCTTTTGATGTTTCCAAGAATTCCTGTAAATTTCATAAAGATCCGTTCATAGAGTTCATAGCTTTTCGAGTTACATTACGAACAAACAAAAAATCAAACAGAACAAACAAACGGACCAATAAATCACAAAAATTTTGTCATTTAATCATTGTTATATAACTCACAATTCACATAAATTTCTTAAAAACTCGCCTATAAATTTTTGAGTTATGGTAGCTACTAAGAAAAACAGAGAGAAAACAAGCGGTTGTACCGATCTTCAACAAAAGTTAATCATCTGTTCCTCCTAACATGCTGAAGAGTGAACAATCCCTGTAAATATCGCAAAGATCCGCGCATAACTGTTGAGCTATCTTGGTGACAGACAAACAGCCATACAAACTGTACAAAAACATAACCTCCCTGGCGGAGGTAAAATGAGAAGTGAATAAAAACTTCTGAGCCGCAAGACAATGGTATTGTTGTAGTTATCTTTCCTTCTTTGTTCCAATGATGGTAGCTTATGTTGAATGACGCAGAGAACAGGATAATCTTATAGATCGCTATTGTAGTAACTTCAACCCGTTGTTCTTGTTATTATTACAACTACACGTCTGGATATTTGTGAAACGGTCATGAAACCTAAATGGGCATAGGTGTCCAAGGTTGCCCAGATCAGTAAAAAAAGTACTAAAAACAACCAATCACGTCTAACTTTGACGCCTCCACCTCAACACAGCCGAATACGGATCCCGGCAATGATGTCACAAAAACACAGCCTTGGGAATAAAACCACATCTGAACTGAAGAGCGTAGCACCTCACAATTTCCACCACGAAACGCATTTTTAGATGCGCAGTATTTTTCACGCATTGCTTGTCCGCCGTTATTTTATTATCGTCCCAACATCCATCAGACTTCAGTGGCGTGCCAGAATTACACTGGAATCTTCCGTAATACGTTGGAGGATTCTGGAGATTAGCATCCCTGTTGCAGCGTAATCCTTTCTAGCAGTAATGTCGTCACTAATTAATACTAGACACCCTTGCAATTGCTTCTTAATCTTTAGCTGGTAATATTGAATCGGTCGGGGCTAATACTAGTGCAATGCCAGTAATATGATAGAGACTTCGGTTTTCTATCTTTGGCTGGCGACAATAAAACATGGCCAATATATGTCTAGGGCAGTGACGTCATAATTACTTACATATGCGTCCAATACAGTAAGTAATTACGCCGCGCGTCCACTATTAGTCCTTTTAAATTTAATTATAATCATTCTCGGTTGTTATGTTTATAAGAAAATAGATTCTTGCGATGCCCTGAGGTATTTTTGTGGTTCTTTTTAACCTCTTATAATGCATGTGGTTAGCCAAATTTTCCCTGCGCCTCCACGTATCCAGTAAACTCTGAATGCAATCTAGAGCATCAAGATAATATCTCCTCCATGGCCCAGAATTGAACATCTGACCGCGAGACAACGAGCGAAACAACTCTCCAAATCACTCTCTCTCACGGCAATGTGACACCTCGTACACGTGAAACATAATTACAAATCTTTCCGGATTACTCTAGTTTAACCACGGCGGTAGCGGGCACGAAAGCGCTGTTAACAGTGATGCGCAGTTTTACTTGGCATTTCTGCTAGTGAGTTCAACTTATTGGTAAACTCACTGTTGAATCCTATACGTGTCTCAATCTTGGCCGCGAGTGCTACTATTATTATGATTATTATCAGCTAAATTTCACGCGCAGTCCACCACGAAGAGGTAGTACAACCCTAATTAAGCATCATGCATCACCGGGAAGCCCGAAACACTGACAAGGAAAAAGACACAAGGCATCTCTAAGCAGGGACAAGAGACAAAAACCGAAAGAAGAAGACAGAAGAAAGAAACATCCTACGGAGGGTTCCCTTCGGTCCCACGTCCCCACACGAGAGCAGAAAAGGAGTCTCATGGGATGGGTCGTTTACCACCACTCCGCGGCTTACCTTGTGGAAAGAAAGGAAAGCATAGAGAACCTACCTAACTATACAAAACTAACCTCGTCAGCAGGAACTGCGGGCAGCTGCAGCAACACCATTGAAAAAGGCACTCGGGTCAGCCACTTGGTAATTGATTCCCATACATATTCAGACAGCGCTAGAGCCCACAAGAACATACCACTGGGGTCAATCTTGCTTAAACTAAAGTTTGCCAGCACTGCCACATTGCTATTAACTTGCATCAATGTACTTCATGCTAAAGTACCTGCGCCAGGAGAAATGCGAAATTGACAACTACAGTAGAGTATAATGAACTGTGACGTCATTGGATCAATGGAACCGTAAAGCTGACCAGTATAGCTGACGGTAGAAGAGACGTCGAAATGACGTCAGTGAACCAATGGAATGAAATGCGTGAGCATCGCTGACTCGTTCATCTTCTAAACAGCGGAGGATCGAGCCCACACACCAAGGAAAAAAGTCCTGACGCTCGAAAATGTGCAGCATCAGTAATTCTTTCACTCGTACTTACAGAGAGGGGTACTAGCATGAGGGTCGGGGGGCGCAGTTATCTATTGAGTGTTCCGTCACTACGACGCCGCCGCCCGGAAAACCTGAGGTTGACTGCAGTCTTACTCCTCCGGGCCCAGGCGAGAATTTATCTGCAGCATTCACAAGTGCATTTGGGTTTCCTAGTCGCGATTTGTGGTCAAGCCAGCTTTACTTTTATAGGATTTAGTATACAGCACTGTGAGGATGAAACTGAAGCGAGTACTGCTGGTAGCAAATTCAAGCAAACTATTGGCGTAACAAACTCTATGATTGCTGCCCACAACAATATTTCAAACATACAATGTCATTGCAATGTCTAAAATTAGAGCAAGATTCTGCACCTCTACGACCGAAACCTCTTAATTTAATTTAGGAGTATAAATAAAATCTGAGGAAATTAATAAGGCCTTGAGTGGCTTCTACTTCAAAGCCATGCGCTTAACTCCAAAACCTCGAGGGCGTCAAGAAACTCAAATAGAACTGCTGTTGTAAAATATAAGCTTTATATATTTTCTTAATCAGTAATGTCTTCAGCTTCAGTTCCACGATTGCTTACTACTGAGAAGCGCTACGCAAAATGACTATAAATTGCTAGTCCATTAAGTAATAGCAACATTAACAACAGAACTGTTAAAATACATGTAAAAATTACATTTAAGTGACATGGCACACGCCCTTGAACAAATGTTAATAATCTATAACATTACATTGCTTCAGGTTAAAGATTCCACATGGAGAAGCAATACTATGTAAATGACCACTTCTCCGATTAACTGGTAAGCCTATTCTTTCGAGAAGTCATGTATGCACATGTGCTTTTAGCCTTTTAGAGAATTTGAGAAAACTCTAGAATAAATATTGCCGCAGAGTTGAACTCATGATTACATCCGCCAAGAAGGTTATGTTTTCGTCGGGTTTGTCCGTCTGTCTGTGCGTTAGCCTGTTTGTCTGTTATTGTTATTCTACATTCTGTCTGTCTGTCGCCAAGATAGCTCAAAAAACTATGGACGGATATTGACAAAATTTACAGGAATTGTTAGACATGTAAGGAGGAACAGATGATTAACTTTTGGTGAAGATCCGTCCATCCGTTTCTTTCTTTATTTGTTTGTTTGTTTGTCCGCCTCTTTTTCCTCGATGCCATAACTCAAATAGTTATGAACAGATTTTTACGAAATTTACATGAGTTGTTGAGTATACCCCAAACAGTATGTGACAAAATTTTTGTGATGATCTGTTAGTTCGTTCATATGTTTATCGTTGTGTTTTATTTTATACTTATTAACGCAATAACTCAAAAAGTTTTGAATGAACCTTTATGAAACTTATAGGAGTTGATATAATGTTAAGACATAAATGATTGAATTTGGGTGCAGATCAGTTGGTTCCTTTATATGTTGGACTTAAATGTTTGTCGTAATGTTTATTACGCAATAACTCAAAAAGTTTGAATGGATCTTTATGAAATTACGGGAGTTGTTAGTAATGTTAACAGACAGAAATGGTTAAATTTTGGTGCAGATCGGATGATTCGCGTCCATGTTTGAGTTGCGTTTGTCATAATGTTTGTTACACAATAACTCAAATAGTTTTGAATAGATCTTTATGAAATTTACAGGCGTTGTTAGTAATGTTAAAAGACATAAATGATTAAATTTTGGTGTAGATCGCTTGGTTCGTTTGTATGTTTGACTTATGTTTGTTATATTATTTGTTAGCAGCATAACTGAAACAGTTATGAATGGATCTACAAAAAAATGCAGAAACTGTTAATACTATCATAAGGTACATATGATTAAACATTGGAATTGATAAAAAAAATAATGGTATCAGAGCCAATTTGAATTTTTCATTATCGTTGCCTTACTTGGCGGTGGTATGCGCTCTCATAGGGCTCTAGTTATTACTGCAACAACAGTTACTTTGCTTGCTAAAATTGATGTGAAAACAAAATGACTACCAGTAAATCACTGTCAGGCTTATCAATTCTCACGATAACTAACCTAACCATTTTGTTTCCTCTATAGAGCGCCACAGTCCCCTGCTATTTCCACTTCAGTGCAGTATGACCCTTTAAATATTTTAGTTAATGACTGCTTGTTAATAACTTAGAAAGTTGCATAACAGGCACCTTAAGTTTATCCTTCTCATATTCGCGAAAATACGAGAAGCGACTTTTCCATACAAAAAATGTAAACTAGGGGAGCACCCTGAAAGCGCATACTTCCGTCAAGCAATGCAATGTTAGCGAAAAATTCAAATTGGTGCTGACACCAGGTCTTCCATTGGATCATCCCCAAAATTTGGTCATTTGTGCCTCTCGACATAAAACACAGTTCCTGTGTTTTTTTTTTTTTTAAGTTCCGTCCGTAACTTTTTGAGTAAAGTTCTGACAAATGCTTAAGAAATTTATAGTCAAACGCACAAGCGGACAAACCGATCATCACCAAAATTTTGTCATATATGTCATTTAACATTTTGAGCAATTTAAAAAACTTCGTGATGATTCTTTCATAACTTTTTGAGTCATGTCAAGCATAAAAACAAACGATTCAGAGAGACAAAAAGAGTGGCAGATCATCACAAAAATTTAATAAGTCACTCTGCTTAACATTTTCAACAATTCCAGCAACTTTCCTGAAAATCTATTCATAAATGTCTAAGTTATTTTACTTAGAAAAACAGGCAAGACAAACAAAAAAAGGTTAGATGGATCTTCACCAAGACTTAAACTTTATCATCTGTCCTACTAACATAACCTAACATTCACTGAAAATTCATAAGGATCCGTTCATAACTTTCTGAATTATCTGTTGCAGAAAACAGATAGACAAGTTTTAACAAAGAAAACATAACCTCCTTGTCGCAAATGAAACTAGAGCACTCTGAGAGGGCATACCTCCGCCAAGCGAGGCAAAGGTAGCAAAAATTCAAATTGGCTCTGAAACTAGAATTTTCTATGTATGAACTCCAAAATAAATCATTGTGCCTTTTGATAGTAATAACAGCTTGTGCAATTATCTTGAATATCCGTTCATAACTTTGTGAGTTATACTGCTAACAAACGTTACGACAAACATGAGTCAAACATACAAATGAACAAACCAATCTGCATCAAAATTTGATCATTTACGTCTTTTAACATTACTAACAACCCCAATAAATTTCATAAAGATCCATTCATTATTTTTTGAGTTATTGTGCTAACAAGCATAAAGTTAAAAACAGTGACAAACGAAAGAACAAACGGATCATTACCAAAATTTAATCATTTACTTTTTGTTATGTACCTAACAACTCATATTAATTTCATAAAAATCCATCCATAACATTTTGATTTATGGCATTGATAAAAATGAGGCCGACAAACAAACAAACAAACAAATGGATGGATGGGCATATCTTCACCAAAGGTTAATCATCTGTTTCTCCTAACATACCTAACAATTTATGCAAATTTCGTCCAAATCGGTTCATAACTTTTTGAGTTATTTTGGTGACAGACAGACACGACGAAAACATAACCTCCTTGACGGAGGTAATAAGGCATCTCGCGGCACATTACCGATCAAAGACACTATCTTCACCTTGTTCTTCCCTACACAATGTATTTATGTGAAGATTTTATTCATCACTATATTACGCAGTTCAATTTTTCCCGAATACGCCTCGTTTGTTCCTCGACTCGCCCCTTCATCGCAACTTTTGTAGACTTTCTTCCTACATTTGCATAAACGCCGCTTACCCGAGCAGTTGTTAGTGCTAAATGCAGTACAGGTCATGGTGCAAAGTTACTTACTTTTGTACTAGGAAATAACAAAGAATGAGTTATACGCTAGACTTGTAAGGGTGAAATGAATCAAAGCCATCTTGTGCAATTTGTTGTAGACTGCCCTTAACGGTACGAGAAGAAAGGAAAAGAGTTTACTCTTGTAAAGGAAAATTCCAGAGTATTGGTAATTGTTATACACTAGACTGGCAGCTGTAAAATCAGTAAAATTATAAAAAGTTACCGAGGTTTCATAAAAAACATATCAAACAATGAGTTACAAGTTAAATTAAAGAGGTATAAACATGTACTATAGATGGAAAAAAATTAAGACATTGCGACTTGTAAGAGGCTCTTAGTGTGGTGCGAAGAAACGATGACTAATTGGAAGCTTGCCGTAGGAGAAGACTTAATAAAAGAGTATTAGTAATATACACATCAGCCTAGAATGAAAAAAAAGTTGTAAAATAAAATAAATGAATTAAGCTTTTGCTGTATGCCTTATCGTAAGTAAGGCCCCGCCTATGTGCATTATTCACTACAGACACTGGTTTGCAGGATACGTCTGATGGCAATAAGGAAATACAGATACTGTTTACAGCATACATACGTCAGGCTTAAATACGGAAATACAGATTCCGTTTCACAGAATACGTCTGATACAGAGACACAGAAACTAGGTTTCACACCATACTTCTGATTCCAGTAAAGAAACACATATTTAAAATAAAAAAATTACTCTTTTCAGAAATATGATCCGGGTGCATCGGGAGCATTAGCACTAAAGCGGCACATTTTTTTCAAGTTTTACGATAGCACTAAACACTGAAAACAAGAGAAATAAATCACAACTTACGAAGTTTTCTAAACTCCTGATGATTGGAGGCGCACCGGCTGTGGTGGTTACCGTAGCCAAATTGAGCTGCGTGCATTGTCTTGCTGACGTGGAGAATTTAATTAACTGCTCCAAATGTCACTGCAGAAAAACACAGCGCAAATATTCCCAAAATGCCCGACGCTTGAACGAACATCCGCTAAGAAAAAACAAGAAAGTGGACTCATGCCTCGATGGTTTTACAGTGTGGTGAGTAGCAGTCTGGTGAGTAGCAGTCTGGTGAGTAGGAGTGTGATAAGTAGGAGTGTAGTGAGTAGGAGTCTGGTGAATTGGAGGGTAATGAATAGGAGAGCGGTGAGTAGATATCTGGTGAGAAGGAGCGTGGTGAATTAGAATCTTGTGATTCGGGGCCTAAAGAGAAGGAGCTTAGTAAGTATCATTCTAGTGAGTACGAGTCCAATGAGTAATTGAAGGGCAGAAAGGGAGAGTGGGCTACTCGCAAAATGCGGGAAATCGGGTGGTGTGACCGGAGAAATGGGCTACTGTCCATTAGCCTATTTTCAAGGGCAACAAGTTTGCATGCAGGAAA
>LQNS02277097.1:30861686-30897330 GCA_001587735.2 Parhyale hawaiensis | reverse complement strand
GATCTGCGGCGAACTGCTACAGCGCGTTATAAAACTGCTTTCTCTGCGATAAACTGCTTGAAATCAAGCGCGAAACTGCACTAATTTTCAATAGGGGCGTTTCGCCGTACCTCGGCTCGTACCTCGCCGTATCCTCCCACCTGATGAGCCGAGGTACGGCGAAACGCGCGTCGTGGGTAACCAAATTTCTAATTGTGCTTCTCATCGAATATTAACTGAGCCATCTTTGCACTGTATTACTCGTCGTAATTGGTGAGAATTGCTTTGTATTAATATTATTACGTTAAAATAAACTTTCAACTGCTTGATTAACTTGACTCGCATTTGATTTTATAACTACGTGACCACAACAATAGGTAGACATATAAGCTGCGCCGTCTGCGCTAGAATTAAGATACCCAGGCAGGTCCCATAGCAGGGTAAAAAGAGTATATATATATATATTTGTACATATATATATATATATATATATATATATATATATATATATATATATGTACAATGGGTGCATATATATGCACCCAATTTCAAGACTTCCTTAACTTTGCCGCCATTTGTAACCTGGCATAACTATACCGCAGTCGGCTTCCAGTAGAGTGTGGCAGGATCGTCACAAAGTCCTTGATGCCCATACATATTCTGACAGCGCTCGAGCCTACCCCTGAGGGCAATCTTGCTTTCATTTATCTGTTTTCAACATGCAAAGCGCGACACAAAAACTGCTTCTAGGTATATACTGGCAGACTTAGCCTCAAAAATGATAGAGGAGACTTTGCGATGATATAAAGCTTCGTTGATAATACTTTCGTTGAATGAAAGATGCACTGCAACGCCAATTTAGTTATCAAAAGAGCTGACCGCGCTTGGTTACAAGAAGTAAGATGAGCAGCACTGCCCTTCCTCGTGTTCGACGGCATGCAGCAAAATAGCTCCTCTTTAACCGGGTAGCCAAACAGCACTCAAAACATGAACTTCATTTGCGTATACTTGAGACGTATTGACATTAGTTCAAAAGAATTTTTTGCTCCAACCAAATCACGATCGAACCACATCTTTTGCATTATAGCATTGCAAAAATACGCAATCAGTTTTGCACCTCTTGTTACGCGTCTACTATTGTTGTTTTAATTGGAAACACTATAACTTTTAATTAGGCCACTTGACCGGACTCCCAGATGACTTTCGGACTTCCCTGTCATAAGTCACGCCCAATCTTTAGTTTAGTTTGCTGCTGCTAGATAGGCTGATCTACTTACTGGTGCGCGAGTTGATCGAACATACTGTTACCCTTCGCAACCAGGGAGTAGTGGGAGCAGCGGAGGCTAGTCAGGAGTTCCCTCCAAGAATGCACCCAACTTTCTTTTGAGCTCTGCAGCCTTGCTCCACGGAACTTTTTCAGTTGAGAAGGGAGGCTGCAGAATTTTGCAGCTTGGGCCTAATCTCCGGTTCGGAATGCTCACACATAGCGCATACGTTCACAGAGATTCGAGTGTAGTAGGAAGATATCAAACAGTGTATCCTTAGGTGAATATGTTCTTTCTTTTTGATGTTCAGACGATGATCACCAGAATTGAGAGCTTGACTACTTATTATTTTCCAGATGTATATTATAATATATCTATTTCTGCTCCGCTGAAAACAGTACAAAGACAACAACAGCATCACCCAATAGTTGAGATGCGGGAGTCAAGCGAGCCTGGCCGTGTATGTTCTCTGAATGCCCTCCAGTAGCCCTCATTTTAGTCACAGCAATTCCTTTGTTAAAATTTACAGAATAATTATTATTATCATACACATAACCCTTTCATTCATGAATTTGCCTCTCTAGTATATGAATGACAGTGAATGGAATGTAATAAATATATGTGACAGTATGAATGAAAAGGGTAATGTTTTTTTTTAATAAGTTGTGAGAAGAGATATAAACAAAGAAATTAAAGAGAGAGGGTGAGAGCGAGATGTCGCCGCCAGAGAGATAGCGAAGCTCCGATGTACATGAACACTTCACCTTTCTGTTAGTTGGCTAATCAGCTTAGCGTGCACGTATGGAGGTGTTGCTGAGGCACAATGGTGCAGTGATGTGCTGTAGCGGCGCAGCAATGTGGTGCAGCGCTGCAGTGGTGCGGCACAGCAGCGTAGTGATGTGGTCCAGCAGTGCAGTAACGTGGTGCAGCGGTGCAGTGATGTGCTGTAGCGGCGCAGTAATGTGGTGCAGCGGTGTAGTGATGTGGTGCAGCGGTACAGTAATGTGGTGCAGCGCTGCAGTGGTGCGGTGCAGCGGTGCAGTGATGTGCGGTGGCCGTACAGCAATGTGGTGCAGCGCTGCAGTGGTCCTGTGCAGCGGTGAAGTGATGTGGTGCAGCGGTGCAGCAAAGCGGTACAGTGGTACGGTGATGTAGTGCAGCGATGCAGTAAAGTGGTACAGCGGTACGGTGATGTGTTGCAGAGATGCAGTGCTGAGGAGCGGCGGCGCCTCTACGGTAAAGCAGATTTTTTTAAATTTTCAGTTTAAAAACTTTACGTTCCGCTGTACATTGTATATTTTTATCCAGTTACGCTGGCACCAATACCAGCATTTGTTGCGCACTGTAATCCTATGATTTTACTGCCACCTATACTGCCTGGGTTTAATGTCGCTGATACTTATCATTCAAACGTATGCTATATTCTTATATATTTTCTCTGTTTGCCTTGCCATGAGTTTCAGTTCATAGGCAGAACGCTCGGAAAGCGCATACGTCCTCCAAGCAAAGTAACGTAAAGGACCAAATTTCATATTGGTTCTGAAACTATGATTTCCTCTCTACCAGCACCAAAATCCCGTCATTTGTGCTTTTTCACACTAATAACAGCATTTGTAATTTTTTATAAGATCCGTACACAGCTTTTGAGTTATGTTCTGTTAAGCCTTTGACAAACATTAGTCAAACTCACAAGCGGACAACCCGACCATTACCAAAATCTGGTCATGTGCGTCTTTTAATAGTTCAAACAATTCTGTTAAATTTCATGAATATCCGCTCATAACTTTTTTTGAGACATGTTGCCGACAAATACTCTGACAGACATTAGTCAAAGAGACAAACAGACTATCCGATCATCACCAAAATTTGATAATTCATGTCTTTTAGTATTTCCAGTAATTCATGTAAATTTCATAAAGATCCGTTCATAGGTCTTTGAGTTACATTACGAACAAACAGAAAATCAAACAGAACAAACAAACGGACAAATAAATCACAAAAATCTTGTCATTTACTCACTGTGATATAACGCACAATTCATATAAATTTCTTAAAAACTCGCCTATAATTTTTTAGCTATGGTAGCTACTAAGAAAAAAAAAGAGAGAAAACAGGCGGTTGAACGGATCTTCAACAAAAGTTAATCATCTATTCCTCCTAAAATGCTGAAGAGTGAACAATCCCTGTTAATTTCGTAAGGATCCGAGCATAACTTTTGAGCTATCTTGGTAACAGACAAACAGCCAGACAAACTGGACAAAAACATAATCTCCTTGGCGGAGGCAAAATGAGAAGTGAATGAAAATTGCTGAGCTGCAAGACAATGGTATTCTTGTAGTTATCTTTCCTTCTTTGTTGCAATGACGGTAGCTTATGTTGATGGACTCAGAGAACAGGATAATCTTATAGGTCGCTATTGAAGTCAATTCAACCCGTTGTTCTTGTTATTATTACAACTACACGTCCGGATATTTGTGGACAGGTCATGAAATTTAAAGTGCGTTACCTTTGATCATGCTAATGCAATTTTTTTACTTATTTTTCAAGATAAGTGTCAAACATTTAAAATGTGAATAGTGAGTTAGTGCACAGGTATGTTGTAACTATAAAAACAACTAGAGAAAAAGAAAACGGAACAATTTCCCACGTTTTGGCAACATTTGCTTATCGTACGGGGTTCTGCTGTTACCCCAGATTATGCAACATCACTCTCTAGTCAACATGGGCAAGAAATGCGGTTTAAAAAATGAAGAAAAGATCAAAGTGACCTCGTTATCGGCTTCTGGTAAGACAACACTCGAAGTTTCCAAGGAATTACAGCGTGATCACCGAACAATTAAGGCTTATGCAATTGAAGGTAAAGTCAACAGGAAAACTCCGGATAGAGCTTCTACAAGGAAACTGACTGCTCGGGATATGCGACATTTGAAGGTTTCTATCGCTAGAAAAAACTTTCTACAAGTAATGAGATATTTGAAGACGCTGGTGCCCCAATACTAAGCAGAAAGACAAGATGTCAGGTTCTGCAGCAGTTAGGGAAAATGAAAAAGGTAATTAAACGACCACTTCTAACAAAAACTCGTAAAGAAAATAGGGTCAAATGGGCTGAGGAAAACATGAAAACTGATTTCTCCAATGTCATATTTACTGACGAATGCAGAGCCACTCTTGATGGTCGAGAAGGATGGGCGTCTGGATGGGTCCTCCATGACTGACCTCAACAGACACGGCTTAAGAGTCAATAAGGTGGTGGAGGTATAATGTTTTGGGCCGGGATAGTAGGTGACACCCTTATTGGTCCATTTGGAGTGGCAGAAGACTTAAACTGAATGCAGAAAGGTACTGCCAGTTCCTTGAAGCCAACTTGATTTCATGGCTTGATGAGCAGACTATCGCACACAGATCCAAATTAGTATTTCAGCACGATAACGCTCCCTCACACCGGGCACGGTACACTGCTAACTGGCTTGCGGATGGAGGATTCAAACCAAAAAGGATTATGACCTGACAAGCGAATAGCCAGGATTCAAATCCCATTGAGAACGTCTAGGCTATGATCAAAAGGAAGGTCTATGAATGTGGTCCGCAGTTTTCGAGCAAAGTAAGCCTGTGGAATGCAGTAAAAACAGCAGCAGATTCTATTCCACCATCTGAAACATCAAACCTGACAAAGTCTGTTGTTAATCGCCTTTGAAAATCATGAAAAATGGAGGTTGCCATGTTCCAAATTAACTTATTTTGTTTACCACCAGTGAACACTTATTTCAGTGCATATTGAATTGTTTTTGCTTAAAATTTCTTGGTTTTGGACGTTTAATAACAATATTTCTGTTCACTTGTATTTATTTCCTCTTTATGACGTTTTTATTAGCTTGTTGCATAATCTGAAGTAACAGTAAAAAACTCGTCAATAAGCAAATTGTATGATAAACTTAACCTATGGCTAAATATTTATTTTACAAGTGCTGCTTATATTGGCAGCATAGCCATATTAATTTAGTTAATATTGATATTTCAAAGTTAGACACTCATCTTGGAAAATTAAGTAAAAAAAATTCTATTTGCATATATGAACGGTAACGCACTGTAAATGGGCATAGGTAAAAGGTTGCCCAGACCAGTAAAAAAAAATTACTAAGAGAAAGCAATCACTGCTAACTTTGACTCCTCCACCTCAACACGGCCGAATACGGATCCCGGCAATGATGCCAAAACAACACAGCTTGTGAAAAAAACACCATCCAAACTGAAGAGCGTAGCACCTCACAATCTTCACACCGAAACGCATTTCTCGATGCGCAGTATTTTTCACGCATCGCTTGTCCGCAGATATTATGTTATCGTCCCAATATCCCTCAGATTGAAGTGGCTTGCCAGAATCACACTGGAATCTTCCGTAATACGCTGGTGGATTCAGGAGATTAGCATCCCTGTTGCGGCGTAATCCTTCCTACCAGTAATGTCGTCACTAATTAATACTAGACACCCTTGCAATTGCTTCTTAATCTTTAGCTGGTAATATTGAATCCATCGGGGCTAATGCTAGTCTAATGCCAGTAATATAATGGAGACTTTGGTTTTGTATCTTTGGCTGACGACAATAAAACATGGCCAATATGACTAGGGCAGTGACGTCATAATTACTTACATAAGCGTCCAATACACTAAGTAATTACGCCGCGCGTCCATTATTAGTCCTTTTAAATTTAACTCTAATCATTCTCGGTTATGTTTATAAGAAAACAGATTCTTGAGAAGCCCTGAGGAATTCATGCGGTTCTTTTTAACCCCTTAAAATGTAGCTCTCCAAATCCCTTTTTCACATCAATGTGACACCTCGTACAACTAAAACAGGCTTACAAATCTTGCCGGATTATTCTAGTTTAACCACTGCAGTAGAGGGCACGATAGCGCTGTTAGCAGTGCTGCGCAGTTTTACTTGGCATTTCTGCGAGTGAGTTCAACTCATTGGTAAACTCACTAGTTAAGTACTATACGTGTCTCAATCTTGGCCGCGTGTGCTACTACTATTATGATTATCATCAGCTAAACTTCACGCGCAGTCCACTACGCAGAGGTAGTGCAAATTAAATTAAGTTTATGCATCACCGGGAAGCCCCAAACGCTAGCAAGGAAAAAGACACAAAGCATCTCTAAGCCCCATATACGGTATGGCTGAATCAATTCGCTCAGCCATGCCAGGCAAGGACAAGAGACGAACGAAAGAAGAAGACAGAAAAAAAAAGATGGGTTGTTTACCACCACTCCGCGGCCTACCTTGCAGAACAGAATGGGAAGCATAGAGAACCTACCTAACTTTACAAAACTTACCTCGTCAGCAGGAACAGCGGGCAGCTGCACCAATACCTGCAAAAAAGGCACTCTGGTAATTGATTCCCATACATATTCTGACAGCGTTAGAGACCACCATAACATACCCCTGAGGGCAATCTTGCTTAAACTAAAGTTTGCCAGCCCTGTCTCATTGCTCTTAACTTACATCAATGGACTTCATGCACCAGGGGAAATGTGAAATTGACAACAGTAAAATATAATGAACTGTGACGTCATTGGGCCAATCGAATCGAAAAGCTGACCAGTATATGTAGCTGACGGTAGCATTTAATGTGACATTAAGAGACGTCGAAATGACTTCAGTGAACCAATGGAATGAAATGTGTGACCATCGCTGACTCGTTCATCTTCTAAACAGCGGAGAATTGAGCCCGCACACCAAAGAAAGAAGTCCTGACGCTCAAAAATGTACAGCATCAGCAATTCTTTCATTCGTAGTCACGGAGAGGGGCACTAGCATTAGGGTCGGGGGGCGCAGTTATCTAGTGAGCATTCCGTCACTACGACGCCACCGCCTGGAAAACCTGTGGTTGACTGCAGTCTTAAGCCTCGGGCCCATTCCCAAAGAGACGCCGGAACATACGCCCCGGCACTCTATGAGCTATTGCCATTACCATTAACCAGAAAACTGTTAAATACCTATAACAACTAGAGCACTCTGAGAGTGCATACCTCCGCCAAGTGAGGCAACGGTAACAGAAAATTCAAATTGGTTCTGAAACCATAATTTCCTTTATATAGACTCCACAATTTGATCATTTATGCCTTTCATTAGTAATAACAGCTTGTACAATTTTCTTGAAGATCCGTTGAAAACTTTTTGAGTTATACTGCTAACAAACGTTATGACAAACATGAGTCAAACATGCAAACGAACATACCGATCTGCACCAATATTCAATCATTTACATCTTTTAACATCATTAACAACCCCTATAAATTTCATAAATATCCATGCATTATTATTTGAGTTATTGTGCTAACAAGCATAAAATTAAAAACAGTGACAAACGAACGAACAAGCGGATATTTACCAAAATTTGGTCATTTACTCATGGTTGTATGCCTGATAATTCATAATAATTTCATCAAAATCCATCAATAACTTTTTGAATTAGGGCATTGAAAAAAATGAGATAGACAAAAAAACAAACGGATAGGCATATCTTCACCAAAAGTTAATCATCTGTTCCTCCTAACATACCTATCAATCCCTGTAAATTTCATGTAAATCGGTTCATAACTTTTTGAGTTATCTTGGTGACAGACAGTGAGGCAAACACGACGGAGGTAATTATCTTTAAGTGACATAGCATACACCCTTGAACAAATATTATTGATCAATAAGATTACATTGCTTCAGGTTGAGGATTCCACACGGAGGAGCAGTAAATGGCCACTTCTCCGATTAACTGAACCCTATTCTTTAAAGAAATCATGTATGTACATGAGCTTTTAGCCTTCCAGAGAATTTGAAGAAAGCTGTAAAATTAATATTGCTGCTGTGCTGAGCTCATAATTGCATCCTCCAAGGAAGTTATGTTTTCGTCTGGTTTTTCTGTCTGTCTATTAGCCTGTTTGTCTGATATTGTTATTCTGTCGTTCTGTCTATCACCTAGATAACTCAAAAAGTTATAGACGGATTTTCCCAAAATTTGCAGAGATTGTTAGGCATGTTAGGAGAAACAGATTATTAATTTTTGGTGAAGATCCGTTTATCTGTTTGTTTGTTTGATTGTTTGTTTGTCTGTCTGCCTTATTTTCATTGATGTTATAACTCAAAAGTTATGGACGGGTTTTTATGAAATTTATTTGCGTGTTGAGTGCATCACAAACAGTAAATGACAAAAATTTTGTGATGATCTGCTTATTCGTTTTTACGTTTGTCGCTGTGTTCGATTTTATGCTTGTTAACGCAATAACTCTCAAAGTTTTGAATGGATCTTTATGAAACACACAGGAGTTATTAGTAATGTTAAAAGACATATAAATGACTAAATTTTGGTGCAGATTGGCAGGTTCGTTTGTATGTTTGCCTTATGTTTGTCATATTATTTATAAGCAGCATAACTCAAACAGATATGAACGGATCTACAAAAAAAAACTGCAGAAACTGTCAATACTATCAAAAGGCACAAATGGTTAGACATTGGAATTGATAAAAAAAATCATGGTTTCAGAGCCAATGTGAATTTTTCATTATTGTTGCCTTACTTGGCGGAGGTATGAGCTCTCATAGGACTCTAGTTATTACTACAACAACAGTTACTTTGCTTGCTAAAATTGATGTGAAAACATAATGGCTACCAATAAATCACAGTCAAACTTATCAATTCTCATGATAACTAACCTCACTATTTGCTTCCTCTACAGAACGCAACAATCCCATGCTATTTCCACTTCAGTGCATTATGACCCTTTAATCATTTTAGTTAATGACTGCATGTTAATAACTTAGAAAGTTGTTTGACAGGCATCTTAAGTTCAGCCTTCTCATATTCGTGAAAATACAAGAAGCGACTTTTCCATACAACAATGTTAACTAGGGAAGCCCTCTGAAAGCGTATACTTCCATCAAGCAAAGCAATGTTTACGAAAAATTCAAATTGGTACTGACACAAGGTCTTCCATTGCAGCATCCCCAAAATTTGGTCATTTGTGCCTCTCGACATTGAGAACAGTTCCTGTATTTCTTTTTATTTATTTATTTTTTAAGATCTGTCGGCAACTTTTTGAGTCAAGTTCTAACAAATGTTAAGACAAATTTATAGTCAAACGCACAAGCGGACTAACCGATCACCACCAAAATTTTGTCATTTATGTCATTTAACATTTCGTACAATTCAAAAACCTTCGTGAAGATTCTTTCATAACGTTTTGAATCATGTCAAGCATAAAAGTAAACGAGTCAAACAGACAAAAAAGACTGGCAGATCATCGCAAAAAATTAATAAGTTACTCTGCTTAACTTTTTCAACAATTCCAGCAACTTTCCTGAAAATCCATTCATAACTTTTAAGTTACTTTGCCAAGAAAAACAGGCATGACAAACAAACAAAGGTTGGATGGATCTTCACCAGAACTTAAAGGTTATCATCTGTCCAACTAATATAACCTAACATTCACTGTAAATTTATAAGAATCCGTTCATAACTTTCTATATTATCTTCGTTGCAGACAAACAGAGAGACAAATTTTGACAAAAAAAACATAACCTCCTTGTCGCAAATAAAACTACAGCAATCTGAGAGTGCATACTTCCGCCAAGCGAGGCAACGGTAGCAAAAATTCAAATTGGCTCTGAAACCATAATTTTCTTTGTATAAACTCCAACATTAATCATTTGTGCCTTTTGATAGTAATACCAGCTTGTGCAATTTTCTTGAAGATCCGTTCATAACTTTGTAAGTTTTACTGCTAACAGACGTTATGACAAACATGAGTCAAACATACATACGAACACACCGATCTGCACCAAAATTTGATCATTAATGTCTTTTAACATTACTAACAACCCCTACAAATTTCATAAAAATCCATTCGTTAATTTTGAGTTATTGTGCTAACAAGCGTAAAACTAAAAAAAGTGACAAATGAACGAATGAACGGATCATTACCAAGATTTAGTCATCTATTTTTTGTTATACACCTAACAACTCATTTTGATTTCATAAAAATCCATTCATTAATTTTTGAGTTGTGGCATTGATAAAAATGACGCAGACAAATAAACAAACGGATGGACATATCTTCACCAAATGTTAATCATCTGTTTCTCCTAACATACCTAACAATTCCTGTATATTTCATTCAAATCGGATCATAACTTTTTGAGTTATGTTGCCGACAGACAGACATAAAGACAGACAGACAAACACGACGAAAACATAACCTCCTAGTAATTCATCTCTCGACACATTAACGATCAAAGAAACTATCTTCACCTTGTTCTTTCCCACATAATGTATTTATGTGACGATTTTATTTATCACTATTATGCAGTTCAACTTTTCCCGAATACGCCTCGTTTGTTCCTCGGCTCGCACCTTCACCGTAACTTTTGTAGACTTTCTTCCTACATTTGCATAAACGCCGCTAACCCGAGCAGTTATTAGTGTTAAATGCAGTACAGGTCATGGTGTAAAGTTACTTAGTTTTGTACTAGGAAATAACAAAGAATGAGTAATACGCTAGACTTGTAGGGGTAAAATGAATCAAAGCCATCTTTTGCAATTTGTTGTAAACTGCCCTTAACGGTACGAGAAGAAAGGAAAAGAGTTGACTCTTGTAAAGGAAAATACCAGAATATTGATAATTGTTATAAGCTAGACTGGCAGCTGTAAAATCAGTGAAATTATAAAAAGTTACCGAGGTTTCATAAAAAATATCCCAAACAATGAGCTACAAGTTAAATTAAAGAGGTATAAACATATACTGTAGAGTGCAGATGGATGAAAATGAAGACATTGCGACTTGTAAGAGGCTCATAATATGGTGCGAAGGAACGTTGAATTATTGGAAGCTTGCCGTAGGAGATGACTTAATAAAAATATATTAGTAATATACACATCAGTCTAAAATGAAGAAAATTGTAAAATAAATTAATTAAGCTTCTGCTGTATGCTTTATCGCAAGTAAGGCTCCACCTATGTGCCTTAACCATGATAGACACTGGTTTGCAGGATGCGTCTGATGGCAATAAGGAAATACAGATACTGTTTACAGCATACGTCAGGTTTAAATACGTAAATACAGATTCCGTTTCACAGAATACGTCTGATACAGAAATACAGAAACTAGGTTTCAGACCATAATTCTAATTCCAGTAAAGAAACACATATTTAAAATCTAAAAATTACTCTTTTGGTAAATACGACCAGGGTTGCATTGGGAACATTACCATAAAAGCGGCACATTTTTTTAAGTTTTACTGTGGAAGAAAACACTGAAAAAAAAGAGAAAAAAATTACAACTTACGATCGTTTCTAAACTGCTGCTGATTGGAGGCGGTGGCACTCGCTGTGGTGGCTACCGTAGCCAAATTGAGCTGCGTGCATTGTCTTGCTGACGGGAAGAATTTAATTAACTGTTCCAAATGTCACTGCAGAAAAACACAGCGCAAATATTCCCAAAATGCCCAGCGCTTTAACGAACATCCGCTAAGAAAAAGCAAGAAAGTGGACTCAGGCCTAGATGGTTTTACAGTGTGGTGAGTAGCACTCTGGTGAGTGGGAGTGCGATGAGTAGGAGTGTAGTGAGTAGGAGTCTGCTTAATTGGAGGGTAGTGAATAGGAGAGCGGTTAGTAGAAATCTGGTGAGAAGGAGCTTGGTGACTAGGAGTCTCGTAAGTAAGAGTCTAGTGAGTAAGTCTAGTAAGCAGGAATTTTATGAGTAGGAGTCAGGCAGGTGTTTAGGAATTGGGTGAGTAGGAGTGTGGTATTTACGAATCTGGTGAGAAGGAGTCTGGTAAGTAGGAGACTGGCGCTTACGAATCTGGTGAGTAGAAGCCTGGGGTTTAGGAATTTGGTGAGTCGGAGTCTGGTGTTTAGGAATCTGTTGAGTGGGAGTCTGGTAAGCAGGAGACTCGCGTTTAAGAATCTAGTGAGTAGAAGTTTGGTGTTTAGGGATCTGTTGAGTGGGAGTTTTGTATGTAAAAGTCTGGTGTTTATAGGAATCTTCTAAATAGGATTCTGGTAAGTAGAAGTTTGGTCGTTAGGAAACTAGTAAGCTGGAGTCTGGTTCTTAGGAATCTGCTGAGTAGGAGTCTGGTGAGCTGGAGTCTAGCGTTTAGAAATCTAGTGAGAAGGGGTCTGGTACGTAAGAGTCTGGTGTTTAGGTATCTGGTGGGTAGTAGTCCGGTAAGTAAGAGACTGGTGTTAAGAAATCTGGTGAGTAGGAGTCCGGTATGTAAGAGTCTGGTGTCTAGGAATTTGGTGAGTAGAAGTCCGGTAAGTAAGAGACTGGTGTTAAGAAATCTGGTGAGTAGGAGTCCGGTAAGTAAGAGTCTGGTGTCTAGGAATTTAGGAATCCGGTAAGTACGAGACTGGTGTCTAGGAATCTGGAAAGCTAGCCAGGACAATTTTCCAGGAACTCCCGGAAACCAGTTATGAAAATTCTGCTGAGGATTTAAAAGCGCGAACAGCGGATCTACCAGATGTGCCCGTTGTGACTGATTGACGTCCTTGAGTAATCGCACTTTCAACTATGATTCAATGTGAGTGTAGAACAATGCTATGCTGACTTGCATTTTTAAATAACCTGCAGCTTTGGAGGACATTGTGTTCTTGCTTCACTACATCAATATGTCGTGTCAAACAATTTTCTCCACGAGTTTGTGATTCAAGTCATGTAATAAAATTTAAACGAACCTCCTATTAATCTCAGTGTGTGAAGAGCAATGCTGGGGGAGCAGTCTACTTCCATCATCTTAGTAGCTCTGGTGGATACTGTATTTTTGCGTCACTGTGTTATTTATTGTGTTACTATTACTCGGAGATTATGCTCGGAAGCTCAGGAGACATACTGCCCGCGTCTCCGAGCCACTGTGTCAGTTGGGCCAAAAGTGTCTCCGATGTTTTATATCCGCGATGTTCTACGTCCCTGATTTCTATTCATCCCCGATTTCCTAGGCCCCATGATGAATTTTGTAATTTATGCTACGGCGATGCCTTCATTTCCAAAAAAGATCTATGACGTCAACATCAGTAAAAGAGTCTCCACTGAATAAAATAACTCCAGTATGCTGACTGTATTAAATGCAAGTCTGAAAAATCAGTAAAAGTAAAGTAAAATTAAAGTTAACTTGATGACCGTACCCTGAACTGGGAAACCCGCATGCACTGGTTTGTGCTGCACATAAATACCAACAGTCCCCAAGGGAGCAAACCGCAACAGTCGACCACAGATTGTCTAAAGCTCTGGCACCAGTGGTAGAAGACTCCGTGTAACAATATCTGCGACTCCCAACACTCTCCATTGTAGGGGAAGGTCAGTAAACCCGCAGCAGCATGCAGACCGCATGCTGACCGATCACATCAAACACGCCCATGAAGATGCCCGGCTGGGAACGGGGCACGAACCAACGATCTTGAGAGTGAAAGTCACACGCTTTAGTCTCCCGCTACTACGGGTCTAAAGAGCAAACGATAAAAATGGGAACGCTGCATTTGTATCCCGAAGGTCTTATATCGAAGACTCATTAGGACACCGTAAAGAAATGGCGCATTAAGTCTTCAAAATAATACAGTGTGTAATACCTGAATCAAAGGGCCAGTGATCTGTCTTATGTAAGATAGGATACAAATCTGATGCGTGTCGTGAACGCAAAAACAATGGAAAAATGCAAAATGTAATTTACCTCAGGCCTAATTATTAAGTAGGAGTAAGAATTTCCTCAGATGTGGCACCAATATTTTAGCTATAAGGTGCATCACTTCTAATCCAGGATGCAGTTGTTCCTGCAGTAAAGGCAAAGTAAATTTTGACTCACCCTCTACTGGGAAGCCCACACGCATGGGTTCATGAGGCAGATATAGGCCAACATGCCCCAGAGGAGTAAGAAAAGCTGCAGCCGACCACGGGTCGCTAAGAACTATGGCGCATTTAGCGGAAGGTTCAACGACCCGCACCCTACTACTCTTAGATTAATACCCCCACCGTAGCTATTTTACAAATTCATCGCACCGAGCGCCATGCACAAAGATCGCTCAACTAACTTGGGGATCGTTCTCGTTATCTTCAGCACAACTGTGCAGCACCCAAGGTCCAGTGCTACCGTGAACATAAAGTTGCATGCGTGTTTCTTTGCACCCCTCAGATACACGAGCCCTGTGTGTCGAGCCTTATGGAACAGAGAGGCAAAAAAATCGCACTTATATACTGTATATTACGAGAAAATTAGGGAAAGAATACGCTCGCATTTGTATCGTCCCAGGGTGGTGTTTTTCGTCAGAGACTCCACAACCCAACGGTAATGCTAAATATGTGAGTACTAGTGGACCCGTGCGTGAAGAATTCACGCAATAACTTATACGTTTGCCTAATGCCTCTTGGCCGATGCGGAATCTCCTTTTCTCTTATTTGCTTCTTAATTTTCTTCTTTTCTTCATTGATCCTTTGTCGTGCTGTCATCCTTAGTTCTTCTATATAGACAGGCATAAAGCTCGAAGCGAAGAACGACCTTAACTCAGCAGTTCTTTCCGTATTTCATAGTCAGCATTTGGAATACACTCCCTTCCGATGTTGTTAGTGCGGAGTCCTTCAACGCGTTTAAAAATCATCTTGACATACATCGAGAGAGACATCCTCCACAGCTAAGAACTCCTCCTCCAGGAGTCGCAAACCCTTAACGGCCAAAGGCGTCCGAAGCCACCTTAATCCGTCTTCTTCTCTCTGCCGCTCCACGATATTTCCAAGCTCCGCATGTCAGCGGCTCTTGATCGTGCTCGCGTGCATTCTCGATCGTCTCTTTAGCAGGGATTTTTAATCTTTGTTTCCTCTTTTCTCCAGTCTTCTAAATCCCACTAACGTAATGGCAGTAGCTTATAGAAGGCCGGTTCGTAAGTTTCGGTGTCTCTTTGGGAATGGGCCTATTGGTTCGTCTACTGCCGCCTATCTAATCTAATCGAAACGCAACTTGATTACGAAATCTGCAACATGGCCAATTTTCACCTATCTGTTTCATACAGATTGCATCACGAAATATATGAATAAATAAATACATGAAGCGGTTTCTTATATTGCAAAGATAGATAATACTTACTGTGAGTTGCTTTAACCAGCACACTCACTGCAGAAATTTTATGCCGATCGTACCAAAATCACCCTGAAATCGTACTAGAAATTTTTATGTTTTAGCCATTTCTGGAAAAACCGTTATCATTTCCTCTTTAAAAATTATCGAAGTTCCGTTATCGTTAAAGCGGCAATTTTCAGCCGATTACGGTAACAGTAAAGCGGCAACGATATCGGGTTAAGTTGTACTACCGCTTCACTTCTTTATTAGTCCGGTAGCCCACCTCTGCCATTTGCTGTACTATTTTACGGTCAGAAGATCAATAGTGCATCGTGAAATCGTTCAAAGTGTGTTTTCTCATCTAATTATTCACTTTCAATACAGTCGACAATAATTAACTGTACTGCTAACCGAAGTCATGTGCGTTAGTGTGTCATGTTCATTATTTAATCAGTGGTGTGTACGCAATATACATTCGGCAGTTTAAATCTGTGATCTGAAATTTCAGGTCTTTTCCAAAGAAATGTTTGTCGCCAATGAAATGTGCATTTTTTTCACCGCCTCACAAGTTTGATTGCTCCGACGGAAAAATTTATGTATTAATTAGCTGGAGGAGTAGCACGCTCAAAGGGCGCACAAGTATTATTTGTTTATATATTGTTTTCAGTATTATCATATTCACTATTCATGTTTTTTATTATCGTGACTTACGCTTTTAACCATTATTCATTCATATTATTATTATAATTGATTTAATTAACATACCGGTGGCAACAAGTGGCAGTGCTGTGAGCGAGAGCTCCGTCTGTAGGAGTCCAGTGCCAGTGCTGTGAGCGAGAATTTTATAAATGAGATCTCGGAGGCAGTGAGCAAAATTCCTTAATTTAGAGTCTACTGAATTAGACTGCGATAAAAAGCTTTAATCTTCATAATCATAAGTAAATTACGGTCTTTTTTGTTGAGTAAATGCTCATAGGCATGTACTCAAGTCCAAACAGCGATACATTCCATCATATCATCAACGGACATGAAACAAAAAAAAAAACAGTAAACGAATCGAGGATATGGAGTGTAACATGAGTAGCAGGGCATTTTAAAAACTGCATCTATGACTCAATCGTCGGTTAAGCTGTTCTTTTCAAGTTCTGTTAACTGCTGACATAAACTGAATCTATATCAGCAACACTTTGACATTTATATCCTACGTCCCTGGGTTTCAGTAGATTGTAACTATTAGCATCTCTCTCTTGGCATCAGAAATACATCACTAGCTATTCTCTATTGCTTCGCGCTCGTCATGTTCAACACCCAATATCTATCGAATATTCAAGCGTGTACATTGAGCGCATTATTCTCCTTTGCACCGAACCCTTCTCTTTAGACGGCAAAAAAACTTTTCGCTTTTGAAGCGCACTGCACCTGAGCAAACGTAACGAGGATATTGGTGCAAACGATTATTGGTCTTCTGATGACATAGCTTAAGGGCGACAATAGCAAGTCGGCCTTTAGGCAGCTTGTCAGATGACACAGGGAAAAGAAAAGTTGCAGGCAATACACGAAATTATTGATACAAGCGGCGGGGCTTGAGTATTTTGCTCTATACGGGACTTTGGGTGATGTTCTCCTTCATTGACTTTCAACTTTAATCTCTAAAATAATGTTCAGTGATGTTCACTTTCATCAAATGTGAACAGCGCATAATCATCGATGTTAAGTTGAGTAACCTTTAACTTCATTGAAGTTGAACTGTAATATTCTAGAGAATGTAAGGTGATGTTCACCTTCAACAAGCTTGGACTATGATCATAAAAAAAAGTTATATGATTCTTTTAACACTAAACTTGAACAATACTGATCTAGGAACAGTGCTGCGATATTCATTTCACTAAATATGCACCATATTAATTAATATATAACCTGGCAATGTTCGGTGACATTTAATTTGAAGTAAGCTGATGAAGATCCAATTCGGCGCTCAATTATTTGAGCAATGTTACAAATCAGCTCAACGCGAAAGGTGCCCTGAGTATGTTCAATATATTGTATTTAAACATGCATATTACGTAGCGATACATATAAAAAAAGGGCCAGAACTATAGAAAACTAGAGTACTAGAGCGCGTACCTCCGCCAAGTGAGGCAACGGTAACCAAAAATTCCAATTGGCTCTGAAACTATAATTTTCTTTGTATAAACTCAAAAATCTAATCATTTGTGCCTTTTTATATAAATAACAGCTTGTTCAATTAATTTGAAGATCCGTTCGTAACTTTTTTAGTTATACTGTTAACAAACGTTATGACAAACATGAATCAAACATACAAACGAACAAACCTATCTGCATCAAAATTTGATCATTTATGTCTTTTAACAATGTTAACAACCTCTACAAATTTCATGAAGATCCATTTATTATTTTTTGAGTTATTGTGCTAACAAGCATAAAATTAAAAACAGTGACAAACGAACGAACGAACAAACGGATAATTACCAAAAATTGGGCATTTACTCCTTGTTATCCACCTAACAACTCATGTCAATTTCATCAAAATCCATTCATAACTTTTTGAGTTATGGCATCAAGAAAAATGAGGCAGACAAACAAACAAACGGATGGACATATCTTCACGAAAAGTTGATCATCTGTTCCTCCTAACTTACTTAACAATCTCTGTAAATTTCATCCAAATCGGTTCATAACTTTTTGAGTTATCATGGTGACAGACAGACAAACAGGCAGCAGACAAACACGACGAAAACATAACCTCCTTGGCGGAGGTAATAAAGTCATATTTACTTATGTTCATCACCATTAAAATAAGAAAAAAGTCGAATAATAAAAATGTAAACGTTTCGGGCTTCACCCATCTTCAGTACATCAGTAAAGAGAAGGATATTCCAATTGAAATCTAATGCATAAAGCTACTTACAAATCCATAAGTCACAAAAAACTAACTCCTAACTTTAAAAATGGGATTAGCACTGTTCTGGTCATTTAAAATTGGTTTCAGTCTAAAAATATAAACTGATTCAATTATCCTAAGGTCAGAGCTATGCACGTAGTAAGCGTTTCGAAGTTTTCTAAACGGACTCTAGAGCTGCAAACCTCAGCGTGCTGTCGCACGGATGAAAATGGAGGATGGGCATGAATGTTATCGGTACGACAACTTTTCCCAGCGAATTCACAAGATCTCTTAAAAAGTGTACGGGTAGTAGAGCCCACGTACGATGATGAACATAGTTCACAACTGTATTTATACACAAGAGATCCCCGGAAGCGGCGAGGAAGAGAGTCTTTGTACCAGAACAGAGAACCTATATTATATTTGTTGGACCAAATGATTTTGAAAGCTAAATCAGCAAAATAGTAAGACATTAGCCTATATAATTCATTGCATAGTTTTTTCGATTGACTCCCAAAAAACGTTATGAGAAAAAAACGCCTATTTCTGGAAGTCAACTCGTTAGTGTTTAGTTGGTAAGTGATGGCAAGAAATGTTTTAATATGTGAGTAAACCAAATTAGTGGGGTAACCATTCAACCGGAAGAAGCTAATGAGAAATTGAAATTCGGAATGTAAAATTTCAAAGTTTGACGATATTTTGTAAGCACGAGAGAGCAGAGTTTTGATACTGTTAATTTTGAATACTCGGGGTGTAAAGCTAAAAAAACTGGTCCCAAACCTGTGAAAGTTGACTCTTTCTATGGAGTTTCTGTTTGTCTAATATTATTGTGTTCAAAAACTGCTTAAACTCCGAGCTGTGGCAGCTATTCCGCTACAACGAGGGCCACTTGCTCAGTTTCGAATCTCTCTGTGAATTTCTAATGAGTTTCAATTTGCAATTTTACATATTTCAAATCTATGTCTCTTAATAGATTCAGCCGTTATCACCCGCACAGGAATATGTATTCCAACAACGCGGAGCGCTTCCGTATTTCGACTCGTACCCAGGAGGCCTAACGTAGCCCGTGTATGTCAGGCACTTTTTCACCGGTAGACCTCGCAGATGTTGTGCAACAAAGTTTTCGTCCTTGTATTTCACGATGTATGCGTAAAGACGGCATAAAAGCAAATAGCTCACCCTTCGGAGGTAGCTACTTTTCACAGTGCTTTCTTCTATATTTGCACGCCTTCGCTAACCTTTGTTTCTCATCGTTTGAAGATATTCTTATTCAAACTTTCCTGTTTTTAACATTCCCATTTTTCATCTATGAATTTGATGATTTCCATTCAATAGCGGGACCCGCTGATACTTAATACATTATATGTGCGATAGTTTTCCCCCAAAATGAGGATACAACAGACTCGGCCTTTTTTGAAATAATTTATTCATGCAGCCGAAAGCACTTTTTCTGTCAGCTTAAGTGATTTCTTCAAACATTGCCCATTCACTTCAAAAATGCTTTGGAATGAAGCAGTTCAGAACAGCTCGCTACACCGTATTCTGGATAAGAATTTTCCCACATTTGTATCATAATGCGACCTCAGCAACGTGAATATTTAAATATAATTATTATGAAAATCGGTACTGTATGTATGATACGTGTAAAGGAACTTCATGCTTTTACTTCGAAACTGACAAAAAATTTCTTTAAAAGTAAGCGACAAAAAGATAGATATTAGTAAGTTTCTTCCCAGAGAAAAGTAGTGTTTCCGGAGAGTTAAATTTGCCCCTAATTAATAGCGAAAAGTGTAACGTACAGACACATGGATAGACGGACGGATGGATGGAGCCTGAAGTAGAATTATAATATAGATTATGACCGTGACATATCGGTAGCATGGATGTCAAACGCCGTCAGAATTCTGATTTGCTTCACTGCTTGAATGCCTTCTATTTTCCATGGTAGGAGGCAACTTATCCGGCCGTGTAATTTAGTAGGCCATGATTTTCAAGATATTTTATTAGAGAATTGCACATGATGTTACTTTTGTAGGAAATGAGTAGCATCTATTATATTATTATGCTTGTTAGATGCGTTTTGTCATTGTTTTCAGCTTGTAGCCATGACAACGTCGCTTAAATAAACGGAGCTCGAAGTGTGTTGACCATCGGACCACTCTTACGTGTGAATAAGGAGGTGCGGTTTGCGCAAAATATTTTGCTTGTTTGCGAGAATTTTCTCACCTTTTGGCTAGCGTGTGTGGCAGCCTTTACTCACAGCTGTTAGTAGATTTTAGAAGGATGAGTCTTTCAAATATTGCATCTGGAAGAGAAGCTCTTCGTGGTGCTAGTGTTAACACCCCGGGCAAGAAAATAACTCTCGACAGGTGCGGACGGAGGTAATGCAGTGATGTATTTGAGAAATTGAGGAACGCTTATTTTTAACGGCCCTCTGACGCTTCAAGTTTCCTAGCTGGGAGTCAGGATCCTGCAACAATGACTATAGCGTTATTTCTGCCGCAGTTCGCGTTAATAATTAATGTGTTCCACTTGGGTATATTTTTCTATAATTCTCTTTATTCAATTTTCTTCCAGCTGTTGGGATAAAAAACAAAAAATTACGCTGAGTGGACAAGTTTCAAATTTTGATGGAATCTATCTATTATTTGAAAGAATCTAAGAAAGTATCTAAATACTTCTATCTAGATACAAGTAAAATGTATCTAGATTCCGCATTTAGATACCACATTTGAGAAGTATCTAGGTACGGCATTTAGATACAAAAAAGTATTTAGATAGTGCCCAGCTCTGCCACTAGTATGTTATTCTAACAGCGATTTTAGAGAAATGATACAAAGAAACTATAAACTGAAAAAATAGTACCCTGTCTCAGGCGTAACCAAGATACATGTGTCATATTGTTCAAGACCCTGCCAAAAAAATATGTATATATCCACGCTTCAACTCTGAGATTTTTACTGTAAAAATCCACCTTAAAAGCTCAGTTAAAAGAAAACTTAATTCACATTTAATTTCAGATTCTTTTGCAATGAAGTAATACAATATATGCAAAAATTTATTTGGCGAAATAAAACTTTATAACAATTCGAAATTAAATTGCCACAATTTCTTAGTGACGCCCTTCATACTTGAAAAAAATTACATCTGATTTTTATTTCACTTATCGATATTTCTAGAGGCTGTTTACACTAGCAAAATATGCTACAGTTTATCTTGACGTAATTTGCTACCTAACCTAGCAATAATATTGCAATTTTTTTAACTGCCAACTTAAGGCCATTTCTAGTAGCTGTTTACAGTAGCCACAACACTACATTTTAATTTGACCTAACTTTCCGTCATTTCATGGGGTTATTTAAACTAGCAAAAATACCATATCTGATTTTAACTCTAGTGATCCTCATTTTATGGGGGCTGCTTAATGAAAATAGCAATAATACTACACTTGAATTTGACTTGACTTACCCACATTTCTTATGGCCGTTTAAACTAGCAAAAATACCACGTTTTGTTAGCGCACGGTCCTCTCCACTGTCCTCAATCCCTTATGCTGCATAGTGCATGCTTTTCTAATCCTTCAGTGCCCAACGTGCCATGTATGTGCTGTGTACCCAACTGTGTTATTCCTACGGAAATGGCAAGATTAAGTCGTGATCTGGACGGTCGAGTGTCTCGCTCATAAGAGCACCGTCGCTGTTTGACAAGAGATCTGTCTAAGCAAGGGAGCCGTTCAAGGGCCTTAAAGATAAAAGTAACTGATGAGGACTTGAGCGAGAGTTGTTTGCATTGTGCTATCCCTCCATCAACGGGTGCGTGCCCTGCAAAAAGGTATACCTTTTGCTCTCGTTTCTAAAAGGATCAAGAGTTGATCTAGCTGAATTTTTTCTAGCAACTTATTTACTTGTTTTACCTGAATACTGAACCTGTCGCTTATTGTTAATTTCATTGGCAAGTGCAAAGGACTACTACTACGATAGTACATCCCAATCAATTTTCATGCTCGTGTTCGTAACGTTGTTATAGGAACTGCTTTGCGTCCGACTGTTCTTTGAATAAAGATCAACTCTTGTACCCGGCCGTCAATGACATTGACGGCAAAGCATATGTAATGATACGTCTCCTTTACCTCACTTTCGCTTAATGCAGCTACCAACTTCGAGTTGCATACGAGATGAGTGTAACTCGATTAGTGCAGGTCGTCCATACCGTTCTTGCAGAAGGGCAGAAAGGCTTTTATCGTTGACAAAATTTAAATTTGAGTGTGGCTAAAATATCCAAGCCAGCAATCAGAAACATTTTATTTTCCTCTATAATGTGGTTGAAACAAACTTTTTCGAGCTTTCAATCTCGTCTGCAATCATTTACAAGAATTTGAATTTTCCAATGACCGCAGATACCAATACCATGCCAACTAGAGGGCTCAGCCGTAAAAAAATGATAGCAATAATTTTGTGATTAAACTTTTTTATTGTTCCGGTTCGTAGTAGAAGTCTTCCTGCAAAATAGGTCTCATACCTGCAGGCGTGATCTTCCTTCATGAAACGAAAGTTGTACCGCCATGAGTTTTGAGAGAGCAAAATTTCCCCTGCAGGATAAGGTGCACATATCAGTATGAAATTGGTTGGGCAGCACAAAGAAAATATAGTTCAATGAAAAGAATTCACGGGAAATGCTCAGGGCTCATCGTTACTGAACCACCAGCCGATAGTTGCAATGTGAGTTGAATATACATAATTGGCCTCTGCTCAGCGTGGAGTTTCAGCAGCTACGGAAAATTTTCGAGACTGAGCCTCTCTAACTAATACGAAGAAATTCAGGTAAAAACTATGCGCTACAGCTTATGCCCGACAGGATCAAAAACTCCATCAAAGATACCGATTTTTATCTGCCACATTCAGAAGAAGAAGAAGCAGATCAAATTGAGCCCAACTACTTTCCAAAGTGAAGCGAGTATCAGAAAATGGATTATTTTCCCTTGTGAGCATAGATTTTAGAAGCTGTATTTGTCAATGTAATTCCAAGGCCTAATATTTCAAGGTATCTCAACTTGTTTATCGGTATATGAATTTTCTCCTATCTAAATTCCTTACAGCGTGAAGGGAAGGACCAGTTTTGGAGTGAGCAAGCAGGCTGTGAGAGAAAAACTACTGAGTATCATTTTATAGTGGATATTAGCAAAATTCGTAAAAGAAGCTACAGTGTAAAAGTTATTTGCGTTGAAATAATGTTTTCACAGAAGATTTTTTTTTACTTTCTTTGTCAATATTGGTATTTTTTTGTTTTTTTGTCATATTGTACTTCAGAGATCCACGTCATTTCGAAAACGCAGACCCCTGAAAATTATTTTTGACGAAATCGAAGGCTCGAATACCTATGTATATTTCAGTTGCATTATGAAGGAAAATAAAACATTTTTAACCGCTAGTCCGATTATTTTAGCAACACTCAAATTTAGAATTCGAAAAAGAACGAACGTCTCTGCCATCCTGTAACACCGTTTGAGACGAGCATTCTCGGTTGCAAAACTGTTGAGCAGCGAAATCTTTCATTACTTTCTCTGAGATGGAAAAAAATTATTCACTTTCTGCACGCAGCCAAGCATCACTCAAAATATTAACTAAGACACGGTATCGTTTATACGCCACGGTATCAAATACGTCGAAAATTTTTCACTCAACAAAAAGCTGCTGGAGACAAGTGAATTGGGAAAAAATAAATGTTATAACGAAATAAGTTGTGGGAACAAAATAAGAATCAGGATTCAGTAGAGTGATGGAAGGAACTTTAGATATCTTCAGTACTTCCATTTCAAGAACGGCACTGTAGAAAGTGCATTCACATATAAACTCCCGGCATACTTTTGTCAGCATCTCTAACCTTGCTTATTTTTTGCCTATTTTCTTCAAGTGTTGCAAAAAACGGACAAATAAATTAAGTAGTAAATCAAATATATGCACATCAGTCTTTATTATATGTAGATACTTTACAAGACAAATTCACTTTGTATACTTGTCAATATCTACATGTCAACTAAATAATAATAATATAAGGTACAGTTTGTTAGTTACTTTCTTACTCGTTTGCTTGCTTGTTTGCTGTTTGGTAGATTTGTTGGACTCTCCGTTTCGATCTGATGGATACAGATAGGAGAAAATTCATCGATCTACTAAAGGAAGAGACAAAGTAAAAGGAAATTTCATTCTCGAATATACGCAGCAAGTATAGTCTCCCAGAACCTGGTCAAGATACTGCATTTTCTGAAGCTCCGTGCGTAACCATGTGTCTTATTATTTTACTTGTATTTCTTCGAAGCAGATGAAGCTTTATAGAAAGCAGAGACCGGAACATTTTCGATTCTTATTGCAGCTAAATTTTGTCCCAGTGCGGCCACTGCTGGTATCCAAGAAACACTAGGTACTGACATTTCCCGTGAAATCATTTGGTACAACTGGATATCTTTGGTTCTGCTAAACATTCACGCATATAATAAACAAAATTCGCGATGTTTCTCGCAGGAAAGAAATTTTACTCATCCAAAATCACGGTATCACAAGTTGCTCCAGTCATCGTGAAGCAGCAGTTCGAAATTTTTAATCAGTCTCTAAGAACGGGAGAAGTTCCGCAGGACTGGAAACTATCTAACATGATACCGATACATAAGAAGGGGGATAAGAAAAGCCCCAGCAACTATCGACCAATCAGTCTTACATCGGTTGCCAGCAAAACCGTCGAACGCCTCTTGAAAAAGCGCATCACTGATCACCTGAGAATGCATCAGCTCATATCCGACACTCAGCATGTCTTTCGAAATGGAAAAAGCTGCTTAACAAACCCACTGGATTTTTTCTCAAAAGTTACGGATATTAAAGATGAACAAAAAGGGGTAGACCTTGTAAATCTAGACTTCCAAAAGGCTTTTGACAAAGTCCCCATCAAAGGCTAAAAAAAAAATTTGAAAGCCATTGGTATCTAGGGAAACTTTTTCAGATGGATCAAGGCATGGCTTACTCATCGGTAGCAGCAAGTGAAGCTTGATGGAAAGACGAGCGCCTGGACGCAGGTATCATCAGGGGTTCCACAACGTAGCGTGCTTGGCCCGCTTCTGTTCTCAATTTCCATCAATGATCTCGATCTTAACATCCGTAGTAAAATCATTAAATTAGCGGATGATACTAAACTATGTCATCCTGTCACAAAAAAAAACGAGCTATAACAAGACCTTGACCACCTTATGGAATCGAACACAACTTGGCCGATGAACTTCAAAACTGACAAATGCTCAGTAATGCACTTAGGGCTACAACGTGACTTGGGACTCGCAACTACAAACAAACTACAACAGAAACAGCAATTTGACAGGAGTATGGAAATGGCAAGCTGAGTACTTGAATTCATCACTAGAAATTCGGAATACAAGTCCGAGGACATCATCGTTCCCTTGTACAAGGCATTAGTGCGGCCAACTTAGAATTTGCTGTTCAATTCTGGTTGCCACATCTGTGCAAAGATATCGATAACATGGAAAAAGTCCAACGCAGAGTAACGAAATTGATACCCCAGCTGCGAAACAAGCACTATAAATATCGTCTAAATGAACTGGGTCTCATCTCTCTGGAGCAAAGACGACTCAGGGGGCAACTAATAGAAACATTCCGTTAGTTGAATGCCTTCAACGACGTATTTACAACTAGAATCTTTGAAAGAGACCTCAATGATCACTTGCGAAACAACGGTAAAACAACTCAAACATAACGCTCGAAGAACGACCTTAAGTCAGCAATTCTTTCCGAATTTCATAGTCAGCATTTGCCATAGACTCCCTTCTGATGTTGTCAGTGCGGAGTCAGTCAACGTGTTTAAAAATCGTCTTGACATAGATAGGGAGAGATATCCTCCACAGCTAAGAACTCCTCCTGCAGAAGTCGCAAACTCTTAACGGCCAAAGCTTCCAAGACCACCTTTTCTCCTGTCCTCTACATCCTACTAACATAATGGCAATAGCTCTTAGAGGGCCGAGGCGTAAGTTCCGGTGTCTTTTTGGGAATGGGCCTTTTGGTTCGCCTACTGCCGCATATCTAATCTCATTTAAAGACCAAGGCTGCAGGTATGATGTATCTTTTGCAACAAGATCCGTATCACGAGCAGAACCAGGCTAACTTTTCGTTATAAATTCTTTACCACCATTCCGTATTGCTTGGTATTCTTCTCTTCACATATTTGTATCTTTATATTAGATTTTTTACTGGTATATTCGATACGTCAGGCTAAGTTTTGTCAACAGGGAATGGAATTTCAATTAAGACAGAATTAATACAAGTAAACATTTATGTATGCTATGGTTTCCATTTTTTGCTTGGCCAACGAAGCCTTTATGTATCTAGGAAATTGTCTGTGTGTTTGTCTCTTTGTTTGTTAATCTATCTGTAAGTCTGTCACCAAGGAAATTAAAAAATTCATGTTGGTATCTTTATGAATGTTATAAGAGAAAGGGGGATGTTATGAAGCACATATCATTAACTTTTGGTGAAGATCCGTGCAAACTTTTGCTTGTTTTTTGGTTCCTCGATCGTCTTTCCTTGGTAACATAACTCTAGCAGTTGAGAAATTGTTTATATGAAATTTGCAGGAATTGTTGTGAATGATACTAAGAGCCCCTGCTTGGATTTTTGCTATGATCTACCAGTCCGTTTGTCTTTCTGGCTATGCATTTTTTTTTTTAGGCTTGCGAGTAAAATAAACCCAAAAGTTATTAACAACTCTTCATGAAATTTGCAAAAATTGTGAGAAATGCTGATGAGCACAAATGACGATATTTTGGTGATAATCGGTTCGTCCGTTTGTGTGTTTAACGATATGATTGTCTTCGTGCTTGTCACAACATAACTCAATAAGTTAAAGAGAGAAATTTACGAAAATTACAGGAATTATAAAAATATTAAGATTCGCAAATCTCTAAATTTGGACGATGTAAGAAAGAGAATCCTGATTTTAAGACCAATTTGAAATATACGTCATCGTTGCCTTGCCTACGGATGTTTACGCTCTTAGTGTGTTTCTCTGGTCATTGTTATGTATCACATTCCTTTTCTCCTTTCTGTGCTGCCTACATTTTAAAGCAAAAAATTTACAGTGATCATAATGGAAGCTTTAGCCACTCTCTCAACATCCCCTATTTATTATACGAATAAACTAGCTGCATTTACAGTTCAGAGCACGTAACAGTACACCCAATAAGATTATCCGAAAGAAACAGAAAGGCCTCTCTTTAATATACGAATGTCATTAATGTATAGAATTTCATTTAATTCTCTGGGGTATATTTCTCACAAAGAGAACCTTAACTACTGAAGTTATGTTGGTTTTCTACAATTTCAACATTAAGGGATGCCCACCACTGATAGCCCTTCCTCTGCAGAATCAAATGAAGGATGATTAGAAAAATGTAGGTACAAACAGATGACATAATTTATTATGGGTGTGTGTTAGCAAGCCTAATATATTCAGTGTTCCTTCCAATGACGTCGCAAACAGTTTGCAGACGAGCCGCGTTGGAAGACAAGAGTGACTCAAACGCTCCATGTCGAACTCCATTATTCGGTGAACAGCATCGATATGATTCTCCACCTGGTACCACTAAATCAAGTTACTAGAGGTTCAAAATGCCTGCATTTTGCAAGCATTTTGTTTTCAAAAAGGAAGCTGTCTATAATTCTAATAACTTGATTCAGTCGTGCCAGGATGGAAGAACACATCGATGGTGCCCTTGGAGAAATGGAGTTCAACACTGAGGTCTTCGGGTTACTTTTGTCTTCCTACACTGCTCGTCTTCAAGCTTTTCGTGACACCAGTAGAGGGAATAGTGAATTTTGAGCCTTTCAATGTAATCGCGCTCTAAATTGTGCTACCTATCGGTATTTTCGTTTTTTCCTATGATGCTTCGTTTACTCCGGGAAAGGGGGAAGGAGCACTCCGTGCCAGGTTGTGTCGTTCTGCTACCAGGGTTCCTTGTTCGATAGTATGACTAAGGTAAAATAAAAATTTGTAGCGAAGTAATACATCCTAGAACAGACAGAATGAAATAAATATTGTCTAAAATATTAGAGATTGTTGTAGTTGATTCGATTTTCTGCATCATTCACAGCTGCTCGCAAGAACTCACCAAACTGACATGCAGGTCTTAATCAAGATGAGCCTAGATTTATGAGAGGAAGATAAAGATATTTGGCCATGGAGTAAGAGAAAGTTAAGACTCAATTTCAAGAGCCTAGACCATCTAAGAAAACTAAAATATAGTCTTGGACAATAGAAGAAGCAAAGTGGTCTGTCCCCAGAGAGCAATTGATGCGTGGACTAGAGAGAAACAGAAAATCCAACTGTAAACTGGGGGAAAAGCGTTAAGTTGCAACTTCATGAGCCTGGACCATATAAGAGAAATAAGATATAGCACTGGATAGTAGACGAGCCATTAAGGGCCATTCCCAGTTAGCAGCTGAAGCAAGAGCCAGGAAGAAAGAGGAGATCCTACCATGAAGTGGAGGAAAGTCCAGTTCCAGCTTCACCCAGGCTTTGCTCAAGACGAGCTTCAGTAAGAGCCGAAGAGGACGTTGGCTGACACGGCGGTACTGAATGATTTTAGTGCGTAAAATCCTATGGAGATTCTGTGATTCAGAAATTCGAAAGGAATACTTAGTGTCGGTCGTGCTTTCGACACGTCTTTCCTCTAGACTCCACCCGCTGTTGCGTTTGCGGCAGCATTATTACACTTGTCTTTTGCATCAACGTGACAAGAGTTAACTGTGATGTAACAAGCAAGTGCTATAGAGCGGTCGTCGACGTGAACATAGTGGAATCTACGGGAGAGACGTGTCGCAAGCACGGGCATCAGCAGTTGCCGCACTATATGCAATATAGGCATAAGGCTCGTAGAGCAAGTACGAACCCCAACCGTTGTTCTCATTGCTAGTTAGGTCATAGCACTTGCAGTGGACCTTAGATGTCAGAAACGCTGATTCTACAGTTCCGAGTGTCGTAATACTCACATGCTTGGCTAGGAACAGAGCCTAAGACCATAGGACAACGAGGGTAGCGCTCCACACACTCTGCTACTGCAAATATGAACCTCTAAATGCACCAACCTGAGATTCGTCGGAATTTATTCGTTAAATATTGTGAGTATCCCACGAAAAAAACTCGTACCACCGTACGCTTAGTAGCCGAGAATACATAATATTTTCAACTTTATGAAGATGTGTGATGTCTGGATATAATTTATATACGCAATAGAAATGCATTTTAATATCAAATTCAGAGCTAATTTTTTATGTGAGATTCATTCGATTGAAGTGCCCGTGAACGTTCAATTTGCCCTATTCGCAATAATCAAAGTGCGTAGAATCTATGTTAAATTTGCAAAAATAATGGAACATCTTCCCTCATTCTATTCACTTTATTACGTAGTTTTGACACACCCAAATACTTTACTGAAGATTCCCTATGCAGACATTTGAACAACTGCACAACGCATCGCACTGCACAGCCCTGGCTACATAATACTATGTTTTTCATTTAGCTCTATACTTCGTTTACCTTAATTAAGTTCTGAACTCCAAGAAAAAATAATGTCTACGGATAAGAAAACCAAGATTTAATTACCACATATTACATCCTGTTACCAATATTACCAATACTCAAACACGGCACATAAGCAACTGTAAGGATAAGCGGTTTTACGCTGCACCCTATGTCGCTCGTACATAATAAAACTTCTATACTAGGTATATTGACTCGGTTTTTGCATGTTATTCACTTCAGTGAGCAAGTTAAGAAATAAACGTAAAGCATTTAAGCAGCGCAACATTGTGTTATGCCGCACCCTCCACACAATAAATTAAATCAATAAGAGAATACCGTAAGCTCATTATCGGCGCATCAGCATCCTAATCAGCCTATAATTGGATGACGGCAATACGCTGCGCCTGAGCATCTTAACAGCTTTAACTCTAACTCCACTGGCTATGTATATGGTTTCAAGCTTTGTCCATTCTATATCATAGCAGTAGCGCATTGTTACCTCGGCTAAGGAGGTTATCTTTTCGTCGGATTTGTCGATCTGTCTGTACATCTCTTTGTCTGTGAATCTGGTTATCCGTTTGTCTGTCTGTCACCAAGATAACTCAAAACGTTATGGACGGATTTAGACGAAATTGACAGGGATTGTTAGGTATGTTAGGAGGAACAAATGATTAACTTTTGGTGAAGATCCGTCCTTCCATTTGTTTGTTTATCTACCTCATTTTCTCAATGCCGTAACTCACAAAGTTATAGACGGATTTTGATGAAATTTACATGAGTTGTTAGGTATGTTACCAAGAGTAAATGACAAAAAATTTGGAGGGATCTGTTTGTTCGTTCGTTTGTGTGTGTCATGCTGTCTGAAATTATGCTTGTAAACACAATAATTCAAAAAATTATGAATGGGTTTTATGAACTTTATAGAAGTTGTTAGTAATGTTAAAAGACATAAATGATTAACTTTTGGTGCAGATCGGTTTGTTCGTTTGTATGTTTGACTCGTGTTTGTCATAATGTGTGTGAGCAGCATAACTCAAAACGTTACGCACGAATCTTCACGAAAATTGCATAAACTATTAATACCATCAAAGGGAAAAATTATTAAATTTTTGGGTTGATACAAAGAAAATTTGTCGTTGCCGTTTCCTAGCTTGGCGAAGGTATGCGCTCTCAGAGTGCTCTAGTTGTTTTTTTTCTTTTGTAGACTGAAAGGTTAATTCTAAACATTGAACTAGTTTACTCTCCATGAACTAAAAAATTTACTTATGCACTAATAGTGATTCCATCATCCATGCTAAATACTTAATTTATTTTTTATTTTTATAAATAAAAATATGGAGGCGAGTGCATTATCAAGTTTTGTGATCACTGTACTGTATACCAGCGTAGTTTCATGTTTTTGATGAACTAGAAGTAGAAATGATGCATGCAATGTAATTTCAATCTGCATATAATCTACATTGTAATTTAAATTATTGTTGTTTCCATGGATTGAAAGTTAGGACTAGAAAAAAACGTGATTTCAGTCTTGAGTCATTTAAAAATTAGTCTAGCTTGTTTCTTTAGAAAATAGTACCCTCGGTATCATTTCCATCTCAGCCAGTCTAAGCAGTAACAGTTTGTTATTTCTACATAGAATGAAAGTAGGAATGAAGCATCTAATGCCATAGCACATCCCAATTGGAAATTATAGGCATTTATCGGATGTTATTGGATACTGTTTTCCCATAGACAGCCGATAAATGCCTATAAATTTCCGATTAGGACATGTATACTTTCTAGTATTAATTAATTATTAATTAATTTAGTTCATTACTGTCCTTGGATTACAGCTATGATTGGAGCAGTCACACATGAGGCATGATTTTATGGCCCACACCTGCCTAATAGGTCCTACAGTTCATTGTTGAAATTTGGATTTAATATTTTCCAGCATAATGTAATTAAACAAAAATATCATGGATATGGTAACGCAAAGAATCCATTTAATATCAAATAGCGCCTACTCATTTCCCTAGGCCATCAACTAAAGCCAAACTGTTGTTGATCATTTTGTAGGCCATTTTTATATGTTAAAATTTAGTTACTGCTTTCTATTGTTGGCCAGCATTTAAAAATTGGTGTTTTTGCCGATGCATGCTTTCCTTGCGCCAAAAAATCAGCTTACCCCTTGTTTGCTGGTTCCATGTTAATCATACAATATCACATTGGTGCTTCATGAGGCATTCGGACGAGGCAATTGGACATTTTGAGTAGGCCGTCAAGCACAGTGTAGTTAGTCTACAGTGCAGTTGATATGTTGATAATATTATTCAATTCAGTGTATTAATTTGTCCAGCCTGGTTTCAATAAAGTGAATCTGGGATTGTTGGATTCGATGTGCCTTCAATGTGTGCTTAGATTCATCAAGCAGCTATATGCAATGTCCATAGTCAAGCACGAATGATGTATTCACGAAAACAATGTGATATCATTACGCCAGTGTATAATGTTTCATAAAAAGGAAATTGATCCCTATAAGTAAATTATTGGACTGATTTTCAATTTGTTTTCATAATTTATTGTGCCGGTTAGTGGCTTTTGCGTGAGCTGTAAGACTGTTTTTAATTTTTATTTATTGTACACGTTAATTTAGTTTAGTTATTTTTGCTGGCCAGAGAAGAATACTAGCGAGGTCATTAATTATGAATTTTCGCAAGAAAATTACATCACGCAGCTAGCGGACGAACTACAAATGTTTAATCGCTATGCTTCATATTGGAGAGCTTGGATAACTCAAGAGGCCTACCATCGCTTCAAGCAACTGGACGCTCCCGTCAAAGTTTAATTATAGCTGTTTGTTGTGTTTTCACCATCTACCGAGCAGATGTGTCACCTTTGAAGCCCCTGAGCTGGAGGATCCTGCCGCCCCGGTGCATCTACGTGCTGTAGTTAGAGTCGACGCAGCGGACAATGTTTGAAAATTGAAGAAACATTCGCTTGTTTGAAAATCATTTTTAAAGCTTTGGATAACTCGGCATCATAGCTACATCCTAATATGATAACCTACCAAAATTTTCAGAAATTCTCAACGTCTTCAATTTCGACCATCTTCGAACCTCCCACCTGATGAACTCGGTAACCAAATTTATAATTGTGCTTCTCACCGTATTCTTTACTAATATTATTATTATTTTCAGAGTACCAGCGCTGTCAAAAATGATAGCGAGGGATTTGTGATTGATCACACTTCCGTTACTAACATACTTCTGAAGAAGGCGCTACCACAACCAGTCCAAATTATGGTGACCAGATCTCTCCAGACTCGTCGACAGAAAATTAGTGCTTCACGAAAACCTCCATTGTCTTCTCCATTTTCTATCATTCTTCAGTGAGCTTCTCAAATTAATATTCAACAATAACCTTGAAAAAAATTGGATACACATATATAGTTAGCTCAGTCGAGTGGCATTCCCGGTATCACCTTTGACACATACGAATACGCTCGTGCAGGCGAGCTCAGGTCCATAGTAATAGGCCGACCCTTGGTTACCGTCATTCATTCCTATATTAAATAGTGGATATTTGCTGATCTCTCAGTATGGTGTCTGATGGTAACACTCGAATTTATCGCTATCGTATTCCTTCAGTGCGCGGCACATTTAAACAAATATACTTACCTCCGCAAAGAAGGTTATATTTTCGTCGGGTTTGTCTGTCTGTTCTTCCGTCTGTCTGTTATTCTGTCTGTCTATCTGTCAACAAAATAATTAAATAAGCTATGGATTGATTTTCACGAAACTTACATGGGATGTTAGGTACTGTATGTTACGAAAACCAGGTGATCAGCTTTTGATGAAGATCTGTCAATCCGTTTTTTTTTTTTTTTTGTTTGTTTGTTTGTTTGTTTGTTTGTTTGTCTGCCTTTTTTTCTTTTTGTTAGTGTCATAACTTAAAAAGTAATGGTCTGATTTTCGTGAAATTTACATCAGTTGTTGGGTTTATTACAGAGAGTAAATGATCAAATTTTTTGTGATGATCTGTGTTTGTTCGTTCGTTTGTTTATCGCTGTGTTTGATTTTATGTTTGTTAGGACAATAACTCAAACATTATGGATGGTTCTTTATAAAGTTTTCAGGAATTGTGAGTAATATTAAAAGACATAGTTGATTAATTTTGCTGATGATCGGTACGTTCGCTTGTCTGCTTGACTAATGTTTGTTAAGATGTTTGTTACCGCAATAATTCAAAAATTATGGATGGATCTTTATGAAATATTCAGGAATTGTCAGTTATGTTAAAATACATAATTGATAAAATTTTTGAGGTGATCGGCTTGTCCGTTTGTGTTTTTGACTTATGTTTGTTAAAACATTTCTTAACAGCATGACTGAAAAAGTTATGAACGGATCTCCAAAAAGTTACAGACACAGTTAATATTATCAAAAGGTACAAGTGATCAGATTTTAGTGTTAATAGAAGGAAAATCATGGTTTCAGAGCCGATTTGAATTTTTCGTTACCGCTGTCTTGCTGGGCGGTGGTATGCACTCTCTGAGTGCTCTAGTTATATCGTGTGCTCATTCTTACTGCAGATATTTATATATTCACTAGCGATTCCCGTGGAAATTCCACAGTTGGATAAAGTCGATACTTTCCCAAATGAACCAGACCCACGCTAAACAATTGCAATTTACTTGAGTTTAACCTAATACAGCTCTTCTAACATAACCCACCCCTTCTAAGTAAACGCCCGTTGCTTATCCCTGAAGAACTCATGCCAACTCAACAATGTCTATCTGCCCAAGCCTAATTACATCGTATCAGCTAACGTGACCCGTAGGTGAACCGTGGGAATTCCACAATTAGTTAATGCACTCACTTTATAAAATGCAGCAATCTAAGCTCCGCTATTATAGCGCATTTTAGCTTGACCTAACGCAGCTCTTCAAACCTAACCTACTCCATAAATAGCGCCCGTCACTTAATCCTGACGAATTCAGTCTAACAAAACTTGGGAACGTTCCTCCCTACCCTGCTGATTGCGCTGCTGTGGATGCAGCTGGAACCCGTGGAAATCCCACAGAACAGAAGCAGTGTTCTTCAGTGATATCTCAGGCTCCTATCATCCGAATTTTCCCCTATCTAATACTGAATGAACGTGTGGAAATTCTACAGAACAAAAGAATTGTTCTTGAAATATTATGCCCTCGGACCTGTATCATGCATACGAAGGTTGAAAAATGTCCCAAGTCTGGCAGTGAATTTTCTACCCTAGACCTGCGAGCAGTAGTAGCTGAAATATGAACTTGACTCCTTCTCCTATTGATCCCATTAATGGTCGTATCCAGAGTACCTCGGGAAGCGCTAATTTCCTTCTATCTATTAGTGAAGAGCGTGACACAAACGGTTAGTGAATTTTTTCAACTACCTAATTGAACCTGAGGTAGCGCTTTTAACTTTTAACAACACTAGCCCCTTTGTTTGCCCGTGGCGTATCCTGGCTACGCCCCTGGCGCGATGAAGAATGTCATCCGCTATCAGCAAAGCAAGTAAAATTTTGTTAAAAAAATGAGAAGCGTAGATATGATACGGGTGAAATGATTCATATTTGGAGTCAAATCCCTAATTTCCTTCCATCTATTTGTGAAGAACGTGGCACACACTGACGTAGATACTAGCGCAATCTAATACTAAGAATAACCTTCGTGTGTTTATAAATAAATATATATATTAATATATATATATTTATATGATTGGTGTCACGCTCTTAACGAAATAGATAGGCGGAAATTAGCCCAGGTTGGAGGCTCTGGTGCTCCTCTCAAGCTCCATTGAAAGTGATAGGCAGAAAATA
>LQNS02277097.1:30763897-30793732 GCA_001587735.2 Parhyale hawaiensis | reverse complement strand
AAAGGCACAAATGATTAGATTTTGGAGTTTATGCAAAGAAAATTATGGTTTCAGAGCCAATTTGAATTTTTGCTACCGTTGGCTCACTTGGCGGAGGTATGCGCTCTCAGAGTGCTCTAGTATACGAATGTTATTAATGTATAGAATTTCATTTACATGTAATTCTCTGGGGTACATTTCTCTTAGAGAGCACCTCAACTACTAAAATTATGTTGGTTTTCTATGTACAACTTCAACACATTATAAAGGATGCCCACCACCGATAGCCCTTCCTTTCCAGAATAAATGAAGGATGATAAGAAAAATTCAAGCACGGACAGATAACATAATTTATTGTGGGTGTACATTAGCAAGCCATTGGCAACATTCAGTATTCCTTCCATGGCATCGCAAACAGCTTGAAGGCGAGCCGCGTAGGAACACAAGAGTGACTCAAACGCTCCATGTTGACCTCCATTGCTCGCTGAACAGCATCGATATGATTCTCCATCCTGGTACCACTAAATCAAGTTACTAGAGGTTCAAAAAGCCTGCATTTAGCAAGCATTTTGTTTTCAAAAAGAATGTTGTCTAAAATTCTAATAACTTGATTCAGTGGTGCCAGGATGGAAGAACACGTCGTTGGTGTCCTCAGAGAAGTGGAGTTGAACACTGAGGTCTTCGGTTCACTTTTGTCTTCCTACCCTGCTTGTCTTCAAGCTCTTCGTGACACCAGTAGAGGGAATAGTGAATTTCGAGCCTTTCAGTGTAATCGCACAATAAATTGCGCTACCTATCGGTATTTACGTTTTTTCCTATCATGCTTCGTTTACTCTTCGAAGGAGGGGGGAGCACCCCGTGCCAGGCTGTGTCGTTCTGCTACCAGAGTTCTTTGTTCTGTTGTATGACAAAGGTAAAGAAATTGGTAGCGAAGTAACACATCCTAGTACAGACAAGATGAAATAAATATTGACTAATATATTAGAGATTGTTGTAGTTGATTCGGTGTTCTGCATCGTTTACAGATCCTCGCAAGAACTCACCAAACTGACATGCTGGTCTCAATCAAGATGAGCCCAGATTTATGAGAGGAAGAAAAAGATATTTGGATATGGAGTAAGGGAAAGTCAAGACTCAATTTCAAGAGCCCAGACAATCTAAGAAAATTAAAATAAAGTCTTAGACCATAGACGAAGTAAAGTGGTCTGTCCCCAGAGAGCAGTCGATGCGTGGGCTAGAAAGAACAGAAAATCCGACTATAAAATAGAGGAAAAAAAATTAAGTTGCAACTTCATAAGCCCGGACCATATAAGAGAAATGAGATAAACCACTGGATAATAGATGGACCATAAAGGACCATTCCTAGTGAGCAATTGAAGCATGGGCCAGGAAGAAAATCCTGCCATGAAGTGGAGGAAAGTCCAGTTCCAGCTTCACCCAGGCTTTGCTCAAGACGAGCTTCAGTAAGAGCCGTTGGCTGACACCGCGGTACTGAATGAGTTTAGTGCAAGAATACATAATAATTATTTTCAACTTTGTGATGACGTATGATGGCTGTATATAATTTATATACGCAATAGAAATGCACTTTAATATCGAATTCCGTGCTACAATTTTTTATATGAGATTCTTTGGATTGAAGTGCTCGTGACTTTCTAATTTGCCCTTTTCGTAATAATCAAAGTGCGTAGAATCTATGCTAAATTTACAAAAATGATGGAACCTCTCCTCTCATTCTATTGTTTATTGCATAGGTTTGACACACCAATTACTTTTCCGAACATTTCATATAAAGGCATTTGAACAACTGCACAACGCATCACACTGCACAGCCCTGGCTACATAATAATATGTTTTTCCGTTAGCTCCGTACTTCGTTTTCCTTAATTAGGTTCTGAACTCCAATAAAACATAATGTCTACGGATAATAAAACCAAGATTTAATTACCACATATGACATACTGTTAACAATATTCAAACACGGCACATAAGCAACTGTCATTCTTTTGTTTTTTTCCACCCGCTGGGCTGGTTGCGTGGGGGTTTGTTAACCTCATGGAGTTTCTCCGTTCCTACGTCGCCAGTCTGGTGTGATTTAATAATAATAATAAATGGCTTTACGCTGCACCCTATGTTGCTTGTAATTAATAAAACTTCTAGACTAGGCATATTCACTCGGTTTTTGCATTTTATGCACTTCAATTAGCAAGTTAAGACATAAACGCAAAGCATTTAAGCGGCGTAACACTGTGCTACGCCGCACCCTCCACACAATAAATTAAATCAATAAGAGAATACCGTAAGCTCATTATCGGCGCATCAGCATCCTAATCAGCCTATAATTGGATGACGGCAATACGCTGCGCCGGCGCATCTTAACAGCTTCAACTCTAACTCCACCGGCTATGTATATGGTTTCAAGCTTTGTCCATTCTATATCATAGCAGTAGCGCATTATTACCTCCTCCAAGGAGGTTATCTTTTCGTCGGATTGGTCGGTCTATCTGTAAATCTCTTTGTCTGTGAATCTGTCTACTGTTTGTTTGTCTGTCTGTCACCAAGATAACTCAAAAAGTTATGGACGGATTTTGACGAAATTGACAGGGATTGTTAGGATTGTTAGGAGGAACAGATGATTAACTTTTGATGAAGATCCGTTCTTCCGTATCTTTGTTAATCTGTCTTATTTTTCTGAATGCCGTAACTCCAAAAGTTATATACGGATTTTGATAAAATTTACATGACTTGTTAGATATGTTACCAATAGTAAATGACTAAATTTTTGGAGAGATCTGTTGGTTCGTTCGCTTGTGTGTCATGTTGTTTTAAATTATGTTTGTCAACACAATAACTCAAAAATTATGAATGGCTTTTTATGAACTTTATAGGAGTTGTTAGTAATGTTAAAAGACATAAATGATTAAATTTTAGTGCAGATCGGTTTGTTCGTTTGTATATTTGACTCATGTGTGTCATAATGTTTATGAGCAGCATAACTCAAAAAGTTATGCACGGATCTTCACGAAAATTGCATAAACTGTTAATACCATCAGAGGGCACAAATTATTAAATTTTGTACTTCATACAAAGAAAATTAAGATTTTAAGGCCAAATGGAATATTTCGTTAGCGTTTCCTCGGTTGGCGGAGGTATGCGCTCTCAGAGTGCTCTAGTTGTTTCTTTTGTAGACTGAAAGGTTAATTCTAAACATTAAACTAGTTTATTCTCCATGAACTAAAAAATTAACTTATACACTGATAGTGATTCCATGGTCCATGCTAAATATTTAATTTATTTTTCATTTTAATCAATAAGAATATCGAGGCGAGTGCATTATCAAGTTTTGTCATCACTGTGCACTAGCGTAGTTTCATGTTTTTGATGAACTAGAAGTAGAACTGATGCAGGCAATATAATTTCAATCTGCAAATAAATCTAAATTGTAATTTAGATGATTTTTGTTTCCATGGATTGAAAGTTAGGACTAGAAAAAACGTGATTCCCGTCTTGGGTCATTTAACAATTAGTCTAGTTTGTTTCTTTACAAAATAGTGCCCCCAGTATCATTTCCATCTCTGCCAGTCAAAACAGTAACAGTTTGTTATTTCTATATAAAATGAAACTAGGAATGAACCATCTAATGCAATAGCACATCCCAATCGGAAATCATAGGCATTTATCCGATGTTATCGGATACTGTTTTCCCATAGGCAGCCGATAACTGCCTATAAATTTCCGATTAGGACATGTATACATTCTAGTAATAATTTAGTTTATTACTGTCCTTGGATTACAGGTTGAGATATGACTTCATGGCTCACACATGCCTAACAGGTCCTGCAGTTGATTGTTGAAATTTGGATTTAATATTTTACAGTATAACGTAACCAAACAAAAATAACATGGTTATGGTAACGCAAAGAATCCATTTAATATCAAATAGCGCATACTCATTTCCATAGGCCATCAGTAAAAGCCAAACTGTTGTTGATCATTTTGTAGGCCATTTTTATGTCTTAAAAAATTCAGTTACTGCCGTCTACCGTTGGCCAGCATTTAAAAATTTGTGTTTTTTTGCCGATACACGCATTCCTTGCCGCCAAAAAATCAGCTCACTCCTTGTTTGATGATTCCATGTTAATTATACAACATTACATAGGTACTTCATCAGTCATCCCTAGTACCAGGCAATTGGACATTCTGAGTAGGCCGTCAAGCACAGTGTAGTTAGTCTACAGTGCAGTTGATATTTTGTCAATATTAGTCAACTTAGAATATTAATTTGTCCAGCCTGGTTTCAATAAAGTGAATCTGAGATTATTGGACTCGATGTGCCTTCAATTTGTACTTAGATTAATTAAGCAGCTATATGCAATGCCCATAGTCAAGCAGGATTGATGTATTCACGAAAACAATGTGATATTACGCCACTGTATAATATTTCATCAAAAGGAAATTGATCCTAATAAGTAAATTTATGGGACTGATTTAAATTTGGTTTCATAATTTTATTGTGCCAGTTAGTAGCTTTTGCGTAAGCTGTATGACTGTATTTAATTTTTATTAATTGTACACGTCAATTTAGTTTAATTATTTTTGCTGGCCTGAGAAGAATACTAGCGAGGTCATTAATTATGACTTTTCGCAAGAAGATTACATCAGGCAGCTAGCAGAGGAAATGCAAATGTTTGATCGGTATGATTCATATTGGAGAGCTTTTATAACTCAAGAGGCCTACCATCGCTTCAAGCAACTGGATGCTCCCGTCAAAATTTAATTATCGTCATTTGCTGTGTTTTCATCATCTAACACGCAGATGTGCCACCTTTGAAGCCCTTGTGCTGGAAGATCCTGCCTCCCCGGTGCATCTATGAGCTGTAGTTGGAGTCGACGCAGCGGACAATGTTTCAAAATTGAATAAACATTTGCTTGTTTGAAAATGATTTTTAAAGCTTTGGATAACTCGGTATGATAGCTACATCTTACTGTGATAACCGTCTAAAATTTTCGGAAAATCTCAACGTCTTCAATTTCGACCATCCTCGAGCCTCCCACCTGATGAACCGAAATACGGCGAAACGCGCGTCGTCGGTAACCAAATTTTTAATTGTGCTTCTCACCGTATTCCTTAGTATTATTATTTTTATTTTCAGAGTACCAGCGCTGTCAAAAATGATAGCGAGGAATTTGTGATTGATCACACTTCCGTTACTAATACGCTTCTGAAGAAGGCGCTACCACAACCAGTCCAAATTATGGTGACCAGGTTCCTCAAGACCCGTCGACAGAAAATTAGTGCTTCACGAAAACCTACGTTGTCTTCTCTATTTTTTATATCACTCTTCAGTGTGCTTCTCAAATGAATATTCAACAATAACCTTGAAAAAATTGGCTACACATATATAGTTGGCTCAGTCGAGTGGCATTCCCGGTATCACCTTTGACATGTACGAATACGCTCGTGCAGGGCGAGCTCAGGTCCATAGTAATTAGCCGACCCTTGGTTACCGTCATTCATTCCTATATTAAATAGTGGATATTTGCTGGTCGCTCAGTATGGTGTCTGATAGTAACGCTCGAATTTCTTGCTATCGTATTCCTTCAGTGCGTTGCACATTTAAATAAATATATTTACCTCCACTAAGAAGGTTATATTTTCGTTGGGTCTGTCTCTCCTTCCGTCAGTCTGGTATTCCGTTTGTCTATCTGTTACCAAGGTAACTCAAAAAGTTATGGACGGATTTTGACGAAACTTATATGGGTTGTTACGTATGTTAGGTAGAACAGATGATGAACTTTTTATAAAGATCTGTCCATCCGTTTGTTTGTTTGTTTGTTTGTCTGTCTATTTTTTTTTTTTGTTAGTATACCAAAACTTAAAAAGTAATGGACTAATTTTCGTGAAATGTACTTCAGTTGTTGGGTAAATGATCATATATTTGTGGTGATCTGTTTGTTCATTCGTTTGTCGCTGTGTTTGATTTTATGTTTGTTAGCGTAATAACTCAGAAAATTATAAATGAATGTTTATGAAATTTTCTGGAATTGTTAGTAATGTTAAAAGACATAATTGAAAAATTTTGGCCATGATCGGCAGTTTCGTTTGTGTGTTTGACTAATGTTTGTTAAAATGTTTGTAAGCGCAATAACTCAAAAATTATGGATGGATCTTTATAAAATCTTCAGGAATTGTGAGTAATGTTAAAAGACATAATTGATTAATTTTGGTGATGATCGGTACGTCTGTTTGTGTGTTTGAATAATGTTTGTTAAAATGTTAGCGCAATAATTCCATAATTATGGATATTTATGAAATTGTCAGGAACTGTTAGTCATGTTAAAAGACATAATTGATTAAATTTTGGCGATGATCGGTTGGTCCGTTTGTGTATTTGACTACTGTTTGCTAAAATATTTGCTAGTTTTTGACTCAAAAAGTTATGAACGGATCTCCAAGAAAATTACAGACACTGTAAATGTTATCAAAAGGCACAAGTGATCAGATTTTGATGTTGATAGAAAGAAAATTATGGTTTCAGAGCCGATTTGAATTTATCGTTACCGCTGCCTCGCTCCACGGTTGTATGCACTTTCAGAGTGCTCTAGTTATATCGTGTGCTCATTCTTAGAGCAGATATTTATATATTCATTAGCGGTACCCGTGGAAATTCCACTGTTGGACAAAGTCTATACCTTCCAAAATGAACAAGACCCACGCTACACAAGTGCAGTTTACTTGACTTTAACCTCATCTAACGTTACTCACCCCTTCTAAGTAAACGCCCGTCACTTATCCCTGACGAACTCATTCCAACTCTACAAGGTCTATCTATCCAAGCCTAATTGTATCATATGAGCTAACGTGACCCGTAGGTGACCCGTGGGAATTCCGCAATTAGTTAATGCACTCACTTTATAAAATGCAGCAATCTAAGCTACGCTATTATAACGGATTTTAGCTTGGCCTAACGTAGCTCTTCCAACCTGACCTACCCCATAAATAGCGCCAGTCACTTAATCCTGACAAATTTAGTCTAACAAAACTTGGTAACGTTTCTCCCTCCCCTTCTGATTGCGCTGCTGTGGATGCAGCTGGAACCTGTTAGAAATTCCACAAAATAGAAGCAATGTTCCTTAGTGATATCTCAGGCCCCTGTCATCCGAATTTTCCTCTATCTAATACTGAATGAACGTGTGGAAATTCTACAGAACAAAATAATTGTTCCTCAAAAATGATGCCCTCGGACCCTATCATGCATACGAAGGTTGAAAAATGTCGCAAGTCTGGCAGTGAATCTTCAACCCAAGACCTGCGAGCAGTAGTAGCTGAAATATGAACCTGACTCCTTCTCCTGTTTATCCCATCCCAGGTCGTATCCAGAATACCATGGGACGCGCTAATTTCCTTCTATCTATTAGTGAAGAGCGTGACACACACGGTTAGTGAATGTTTTCACTTATCTTATTTAACCTGAGGTAACGCTTTTAACTTAAGCCACAGCGTCTGCACTAACGTCCGCCGCCTAACCTTATCTATCGTTACGAAGTCCGTTTACCTTACACCTCGCCTTAACGTTCCTAGTATTTTGATTTTACCAGTGTATAACGCATTTGTTCTGTCAGCAAAAAATTCTCACTTGTTTCTTGATAAACACATAGAAATACGACGGTACTTCTTGCAATGTTCTATGTATTTGCACACATTTTCGAAGCTCTGTTTCCCTCAGTTTACAGATAATTTAGCCCCACACATTACAATTTTTTGTCGGTGTATCCTAGTTTTTCTCACTATTTCGAGACAAGTAGCTACTGATCAGAAGCCCATCATCTTTCTGCTTTGTTTAATGCGATAGCAATATAATAAACGAAAACAGATTGGGTCACTTGCTTCACTCACTGCAGAGCACTCTTTTGTTCTCAAGTTGTCATTGCAATTCCTCAGATATCTCACTGTAGTGGCGGATGCTTTCCCAGTAGCATATTCTCTTTGAAAAAAAAAACATAAAGCAGAGATTCACATCACTACCCCTTTTTTTTACAAGTGGCGTATCCTGGCTACGCCCCTGGCCCTATGAGGAATGTCATCCGCTATCAGCAGAGCAAGTAAAATTTTGTTAAGAAAAATGAAAAGCGTTGATATCATACGGGTGAAATGATTCACATTTGGAGTCAAATCTCTAATTTCCTTCTATCTCTATTTGTGAATAATGTGACACACACTGACGTAGATAGTAGCGTAATAATATATAAGTTTATATACCATGATGTTAATGAAAAGTTCTTCAAGACAGAGATTTTTAATGTGCCCAAGCTTCCGGCATGAATTTGCTTCAGCCGTCATCAGGGGAAAGATGCAGATTGGTTTGGGCACATTAAAAATCGTTATCTTGAAGAAATTTTCATTAACATCATGGAATAAGAATTACCAAGACGTCCTCTATTCTCAACAATAGTTTCACATGTATCGCGTAACGTGCTCAAAAAATAGGGTTTGGGAAACATTCGAGCGATGCTGGCAGAACGACGCCATATTGAGCGGCCAGCAAATATCCACTATCGAATATAAGAATGAACGACGATAAACAAGGGTCGGCTTATTAATTGCTATGGACCTGAGCTCGCCGGCACGAGCGTGTTCGTACATGTCAAAGTGATACCGAGAATGCCACTTGACTGCGCCATATATATAGATGTCCTGTCTATATTAATATATCCAATATTTCAGGCCAAATAATAAATTTCATTTGGGAGGCCCTCTGAGGAGTAAAAAACTAGACAACGAGGGTTTTCGTGAAGTACTAATTTTGTACCGTCATTTAATGATGGTGCTGCTCAGATGAAGTGAAACATGAAGCAATGAAGAAGGATCACCGCTAATTCCTATAGCTGTCATTTTTGACAGCACTAGCACTCCAATATATAGATGAATAAATAAATACATCAGTATAATAAGCTCATTCTTATAATAAATTAATATTATTATCGCTGTTGGTATCATTACAACCCATGAAAATTATCTTTATTTGTTCACAGTGACTTTAAATATTGCTCATTGTCATTTTTTATTGTCTGCCAAAAAAGATTAATTAGTTATTCTGAAGTATGACTGATCCTTCAAAGGTGTAGCTTTGAATGACGCAGCTTGAATATTCTTTAAATACGATAAACTGGTAATCCTTAAAAAGAAAACTAATACTCTTGGAATAAAATTGAAATAAAAAACTAATAAGAGCCCTTCTGAATGAAATTTTTTTAGGCTAACCATGCTTTATTATATTTCAGATGGAATGCAATTTGAACAAGATCATATAAAAATCCTTTAGGATAATATTCTTTCATTATGAATAATTTATATTCGTCCAAGACGAATGACCCTTAAACAAAATGAAAATTAAGAACGCTATGGAACAAATCCTCTTCGAAGGGCAGAAATTAAACCTAATTCGGTTAGAACATTCTACGACTGCCAAAACTAATCTTTCTTTTCCACTGAACCCTCTTTGAACGGGAAAACTAGGAATCTTTCATAGCGAATTTTTTTAGCACCGCAAAAATTCGCAGCAGTTGATGGCTGCGCTGCAGACTTTGTGCCTTTCCCTCGCCTTCATCAATAATTAGCGGCAAATTAGCGACTTGTTCCGGCAATTAGCGGCGCCTGTGACCGAAAACACACGAAAATTTTCATCGGCTANTTGTTTAAGTTTGTTGGAGTTTTTTTTACTCAAGATGTTACTTCTGCCTGTCTATATAGAAGACCTAAGGATGACAGCACGACAAAGGATCAATGAAGAAAAGAAGAAAATCAGGAAGTAAATAAAAGAAGAGGAGATTCCGCACCGGCCTAGAGGCATTAGGCAAACGTATAGGTTATTGCGTGAATTTTTCACGCACGGGTCCACTAGTACTAAATAGTTTTATATGTATCGCGTAACGTGGTCAAAAAATAGGATAGGAAAAATTCGAGCGATGCTGGCAGATCGAAGCCATATTGAGCCACCAACAAATATCCACTATCGAATATAAGAATGAATGACGGTAACCAAGGGTCGGTTTATTAAAAAAATTGCTGGGGACCTGAGCTTGCCTGCACGAGCGTGTTCGTACATGTCAAAGGTGATACCGAGAATGCCACTTGACTGCACCATATAAATGGATGTCCTGTCTCAATTAATGTATCTAATCTTTCAGGCCAAATAATAAATTTCATTTGGGTAGCCGTCTGAGAAGTAAAAAAATTAAACAACGGGGGTTTTCGTGAAGTGCTGATTTTGCACCGTCATTTAATGATGGTGCTGCTCAGATGAATTGAAACAGAAAACACTGGAGAAGGATCACCGCTAATTCCTATAGCTGTCAGTTTTGACAGCACTGGCACTATAATCTATAAATGAATAAATAAATACATTTGTATAATAAGCTCGGTTTTACATTAAATTATTATTATTATCACTATTGCTTTTTGGATCATTTTAACCCATGAAAACTATCTTTATTTGTTCACAGTGGCTTCATATATTGCTCAGTGTAATTTTTTTATTGTCTACCGAAAGAGGCAAATTAGTTATTCTGAAATGTAACTGATCCTTCAAAGGTGTAGCTTTGGAAGACGCAGTTGAATATTCTCTAAATACGATAAACTGATGATCCTTAAAAAGAAAGCTAATACTCTTGGAACAAAACATGCTATGATATATTTCAGATGGAATGCAATTTGAACCAGATAATATAAAAATCCTTTAGGATAATATTCTTTCATTATGAATAATTTACATTCGTCCAGGACGGATGACCCTTAAACAGAATGAAAATTAAGAATGCTATATAACAAATCCTTTGCGAAGGGCAGAAATTAAACCTAATTTGGTTAGAACGTTCTACGACTGACGAAAGTAAGCTTTCTTTTCATCTGAACCCTCTTTGAAAGGGAAAACTAGGAATCTTTCATAGCGAATTTTTTTAGCGCCGCAAAAATAGCGTCGTCAACTACCGACGCGACGTCTGAAACACGGAAAGGGAGCGGAAGTAGTTATTAATCGCCGTTTAATCGCTGAACAAGGCCGTTAATCGCCGCGGACACTGGCTTTTGTGTGCTTTTTTTTCATCGGCTATAGAGCGGAAGAAAGTTTCCAGCAGGCGGAGGATTGCCGCCAAAGTTTCACGCATTTTTTGTAATTTTCTAACTGGTGACAATGTGCGACAAATAACAAACTTGTCACTAGCTGGTGAAAAGTGGCACATGTTACAGTAAGGTGGGACAAATGATACGAGGAGCATAAATGGGGCAATAGGACTGCAAAGGCTGCGCTCGATCTGGCAACACGGGTGGCTTGTGGTACGGCAGGGATGCAGGCCAACACCCAATGCGCCGACAGTGTGAATTTCAAGTCGGTTGTTAGCAGGTTACCAATTGCAATGGTTTTCGTGGAACAGTTTTGTCTGCTAAGTCTTTCAAATGAGTAACTGTAGTACCGATCAAAATAAGTCATCAAATTACGCTTTAGACTATAGCCGCACAGTGTGCTTTAACGTTTAATAAAGTTCAATATAGACCAAAGAAGACGGAATTTTAGCAAGAGTACAGGTTGCCAAGACTCTTTGAGGCACTCTCAGCAGGCGAAATTTTGACTGACGATGAACATCAAGGCTAAAGACGTTCATCTGCAAGTACTGATGACTATTTCGAAAAAAAAAAAACAAATCACTCATCAGAATCTCCTATGCAATGTTTTTTTTTTGTTTTAATAAATTTTTTCCCAATTCTTCTGACTGTCCATCGCAGACCAGAATGAACAAGAACCCAGTACTTTATATAATACAACAATTTTTGCAATGGAATATACGTGAACTGCAAGGCTCGTCTAATCGAGTCACGGCACTGTTACCCGAAATCACCACAACACCAGTGCCCTTGAGTAAACACTGCATGCACATTTCTGTAAAAGATTTTTAAATTTTTTAGTCTTGCTGTGGCCGGATCTAAAACAAAACTTGCTGGCACAGCTATATTCAAAATTGACGTCACTCACTGTAAAAATGCAGAAGAAAAACGAGCATTGGTCCACAAGCCGAATCGGTATCAACTTCCTCTGACCACTGATTTGAACTCCTATTGACCGGGTATCTAATTTTGGCTTGCATCCTATCGAAACGCGGTAGGTCACCAGTGCAGAAGAATTACACCTCGAACCGGTTTTTTATGTTTGCTGTTGAAAGAGAAAAAAATTATTATTGACGTGGATTTTTACTTGTCTTTCAAACCAATCGATGACGTCTTCTGGTTCTAGAATAAGAATATCTTTATTTTTGAGAAATTTTCAATTAATTATCTTTCATATTACTCCATCAGGTCATTCATATTTGCTGTCGGAAGAAGAATATATTTATTTTTTAAATATCTAAGGGTCTTAAGATTAATCCGCAATATTTTTCTTTCACTTTGTTTCAAAAAAAAAAACAGAATATCTTGTTTTCGAAGATTTTCTGGCTGTCGTTCTATCTAATTAATCCACGAGGTCACATTTGCATTGCTGCACATCCCCTGGCAAGCCTCACCCACATTCTCAGATTTTCCAAGGAATTTCCCTAATTTCCCTGGCGACCTTTGCACAATCCTGAAATAATCGTCAACTCTGTCGAAGCAATTACGACGTGGCCGTTGCCAGTTTCAGTCATTCCAACGTTCAATCTTTTGACTTCTTTAAAAGTGAACCTTATTGCGGCATTCCTGGATAGGAATGGGAATACCTGTCATTCCTGGCAATGAGACAGGTCACTGAACAAAACGCAATGGTGCCGGCACAATGCCAGCGCCTCTTAGCAAACAACCATGTTGACGGATTTCATAAATAATTTAGAGAGAGAGAGCTCTATATTTATTTACTTTACTTAGGAAATGGCATTTTCCCACACTTTACGGAGATTGAAAGGAACGCTGGAACTGTAAGCCTCACCACTATAATTATCCAAAGTGAATACAGGTTAAGGTACAGGCAAAGCTAACTTGACCGCATACCAAACTAAGAAATCCACATACATTGGTTCGTGCTGCAGACCGATACATGCTAAGCTCCACGGAGGTGCACTGTTCAGTAGAACACATGTTGTATTGTTAGCTTGCAAGAAGTACGATGTATTAATAAATACTGTAAAAAAATAAAGTAAATTGAACAACTTAGCTATCCAGGTGGAGGAGTGACGTCATTATGGCGTATGACGGCGAGTTTGCTCCACTATTACCTCTCTTAACACTCAGCATCCGACTTTTTTCTGTAGTTGTGGACACAATTTTGTGTTTAAACAATTGTTTACTAAGACGTTAGCCGTCTCGTTGTTGGCAAGAGTAACTAGTGAAGCTTACGATTGATCTTCAAATGTTACCTGAATACGAACTTAGAAAACGGGGCATTTTCTGTCAAGTAAACAGACCCAGCAAGGCGGAGTACTACGTAAGGCGCACAGACGGCCGTGTGAAATCGCCATAAGGAGGTGGTATTTTGATTTGGGAAAAAGAGCCTCAGCTAACACCTTTACATTGAAAGAACATTTATGCCTAACGTTACATCTCGTCCTAACGCTGCGACGCATCATTCGTTATGCCGGAGCCACATACAGTATGCATTTCTACGCCCAACTGGTGGCAAGGATGACCAGCTCGCGGGCCGTTTTGATATAGATTTTAAATCGGTATCATGGCTACCGTGGCACAAATGACGTCTGAGTCTTGCATCCCTGCATCAAGTTGCCTGTTTAAATGCCTAATGTGGCCCCGGCATAAGAAACATAACCGGTGATACTCGTGTAGTTGCCAGAGGTTGCTAAATTTATTTGCCCAAGGCCAAGATAACTCGAGAAATTAGCGGTTTTTTACGTACATGTGCGTGTGTACGTACATTCGTTTTGGGAGATGAGAGCCTACGGTAATTGAAATTCATTTGTAAAGGCCGAGTATTGGATGATTAATACAAACATAAGGTAACACTAGCTATACTTTCGATCCATGAAGCTTCAAGTTTCACAATAAACAGGTCAATACTCAACAGGTCAGTGCATAGATAAAGAATACGCAGGGGTCATTACTATAGCTTTTAATTTTGTTCATTATCACTCATATCTTGGATACATTCAACTGAATAATTTTTCCCACTGTATCGGAGTAGTGAAGCCAAGGAGGTTTAATAGAAAAGAGGCAGCCAGGGGCCTCGTCCGTGAAGCTCATGTTTCCGGTGTGGCTTTCCGGCGTGGCTGATGCCAGTCACCGTATGCACCATCGCATATTAGTACATCAGTTTGTTTCTTTGTTTCTCCCGCGCCTCTTCCACCAATGAGATTAATGTATGTTCGTTCGCTACAGTCGCCGGGTACCAGAGACACTCACTTTCACGGCTGATTTGATCTCTCCCCGTAGGAATGTATTCATACAATAATACCATTACAATCAACCGCGATTCAACCACACCCGAAAAGTTGGAACGCTAGCTGGTCTAACTTGAGGCGACAGGCTCCCTCCTCTCTATTGAAGCTCCTTGAGTGAAGCGGGAGAGGAAGGCTAGAGATACATTAATATAAAAATGCTCTAGTGGTCCACGAAATCCCAAATTTACCATAATAAAAATTACCGCAGCAAGCACCTGATTTTTTAGCTCATCTTTGTGATTCTGTCGCTGATCCTCATTGAATCAGAGACAAAAAAGCATTGCTATGGTTAGAGGCAAACTGTAATATCCATGCTACGGCTGAAAGGTATTTCTGAGGTGTGTCTCCGTGAACCACCAACACAACGCAATCATAAACGAAGTTATGGTTCTATTTGTGAGTAACCGAAGTAGCGGCATGGACATGAGACGGTATTCACCGCCCTCTCACGACAAGCAAGACAAGCTTTTCTTGTCAACAAACAAACCTTCACTCCGCTCTACGAACGACCACAGTCTGTAATCACATTGGTTTGCTCTTAAGCTTCAGCCTAAAATAACCTTAAACCATACTTCTTAACCACATAAAACTTCAATTTTACCCCACAGAAACAACTTCCCTTCGCCAATAAACACTCGTGAAGTCACAACCAAGATCGACAAGCGCACTAAAAATGAAATTGTGACTTGTGGTCGTAAGCACAACGAACGAGTTTCCGTGCCACAACCACGTTTTTGGTCGTCACGTGGCCATGAATTTAGTCGTCTCTGCAACTTATGGTTGTATTCACGCACACAATTTCGCCACAAAGACACGGCCCTGACGTCTACATTGCATGGATTTTAAATTTACCTAAGCAACGGCATCTTTGTCGTTGAGTAAATGAATTGCTCGTATCTAATACCGATAGAAGACCGATCGTTCATGATGGGATACAAGCACACTATAATAATTAAATTAGTTTAGATAGGCGGCAGTAGACGATCCAATAGGCCCATTCCCAAAGAGACACCGGAACTTGCAAACCGGCCCTCTATAAGCTATTGCCATTATGTTAGTAGGATATAGAGGACTGGAGAGAAGAGCAAAAAAGGGGAGGGGAAAGATTTCCTGCCAAAGAGCAGATCATGAAAGCACGCAAGCATGTACAAGAGCCGCTGCCATGCGGAGCTTAGAGACTTCAAACTCTGTAGTTGGAGCGGGAGAGAGAATAAGACGGATTAAGGTGGCCTCGGAAGCTTTGGCCGTTAAGAGTTTGCGACTCCTGGAGGAGGAGTTCTTAGCTGTGAAGGATGTCTCTCCCAATGTATGTCAAGACAATTTTCAAACGCGTTGACTGACTCCACACTAATAACATCGGAAGGGAGTCTATTCCAAATGCTATGAAATACGGAAAGAACTGTTGACTTAAGGTCGTTCTTCGAGCTTTACACTTGAGTTTTTGACCGTTGTTTCGCAAGCAATCATTGAGGTCTCTTTCAAAGAGCCCCGTTGTAGGTACGTCGTTGAAGCAATTCAAATACTTTAATGTTTCTATTAGTTGCCCCCTGAGACGTCTTTGCTCGAAAGAGATCAGACCCAGTTCCTTTAGGCGACATTCAGACAACTTGCTTCGCAGCTGAGGTATCATTTTCGTTGCATTGCGTTGGACTCTTTCCGTGTTGACGATATCTTTGCACAGATGTGGCGACCAGAATTAAACAGCAAATTCTAAATGTGGCCACACTAATGCCTTATACAAGGGAACGATGATGCCCTTGGACTTGTATTCAAAATTTCTGGTGATGAATAAGAGTACTCCGCTTGTCATTTTCACACTCTTGTCAACTTGCTGACTGTGTTGTAGTTTGTTTGTAATAGTGATTCCCAAGTCACGTTGTTGGGTGACAGCAGCCAATACCGTCCCGTTCATTTGCAATGGGGGTAAAGGGTTTATCAGCCCTATGTGCATTACTGAGCATATGTCGACATTAAAGCTCATCTGCCACGTTCTGCTCCATTCCATGAAGTGGTCAAGGTCTTGTTGGAGCTCGACTTTTTTCATGGCAAGATGACATAGTTTAGTATCATCCGCAAATTTACTGATTTCACTAAAGATGTTAAGATCGAGATCATTATTCTAAATTGAGAACAGAAGTGGGCCAAGCTCGCTACCTTGTGGAACCCCTGATGAAACGAGCTCCTGGACACACGTTGGAGCACAATGTAGCGTGCTTGGCCCACGACTGTTCTCAATTTACATCAATGATCTCGATCTTGACATCCGTAGTAAAATCAGTAAGTTTGCGGATGATACTAAACTTTTGATTTACGTTTTTCTTCTCATATTTCAACCCTGATGATAGAATATTGGTATTCCAAAATGTATGCTTTTACCAAAGAAAACTCATTCGGTTCTTTCACTTTTAATCACCCTTGGGAATCCAATTTCCTAACCATATGTGCAAATTTTTCTATTTATTTAGCCTGCAGAATATGCCAGACTTTCGTCTTTTAATGCAAGTCTTGAACGGGTAATCTACTACTCAATTTTAGTTTTCCCTGTTCAGGTGGATGACCCGCCGATGATTGGAGACGGGGGCCTTCGTTTAAGTATGCATGACTCAATTCTGTTGTTCGTGTGACTTGAGTCTCCATTTCTGCATCTCGTTTGCTGGCCGCCTGCTTTTTTAGGGAGGGGGGTGGTGAGGGGTGGAGAGAAGATGGGGAAGAAAAAAGAAATTGACGCTCTTTTCTCATACAGATCAATAACATTAAGTTAGTTTTACCTGTATTTACCTAGCATGAGGAGGCTATAGTATACATATAGTCCACAACGTACTCGAACTACAAGAAAATCGATTCGATTGCCCGAGGAAAATATTTGAATTTCCTGGCACACTACGATGGAAGTTAGGTTATTGGCCCGCAAGAGGAGGCTACAGCTAGCATCTAGTCTACTATATACTCGAACTATTGCAAACTGCTAATAATCTAGCAGTAAATTTTAAAATTGCTGTAGCTTGAGCTTTCTTTTCCATGTTTCGTTTTCTCATCACCGTTTCTTAACACAAACATTTTTTTACTTTCTTTTGCGTGGAGAAAATTGACATTTTTTCTGGTACAGTGCAGTAGAATTTAAGTTATTTGCCCCTAGGGGAGCGCAAGTTCATGGCATTTGGTAGGTTTTGTCCCTGTATTTGCATATCCAATGCATATTTACGAGGCCTACTGGCCAACGCCGCCTGCCTGCCTAGCTTAGCTAGCGCGCTGTCTGCTGCCTCTCTTTCTGAGGGAGTGTTTTGCCTGTGTGTGTGTGTGTGTGTAGGTGTGTGTGTGTGTGTGTGTGTAGGTAGGTGTGTGTACGTGTGTGTGTGTGCCAACGTAACGGTGTGGAAGGGAGACTGAATGTCTGGGGTGTGTTATGTGTGTGCAGGTGAGCATAGATGTAAAACTGTGTGAGGGAGACTGAATGTCTTAGGGTATATTTTATGTGTCTAGGTGTGAGTGAAGCTGAATATATGGGGTGAGTTATGTGTGCCTAGATATACTGGGATGTGCCGGCGTGTGCATGTGACTGTAAAGCTCTGTTCACTCGTTAATCTTTTACCCTGCCTTCTTACTTCAAAACATCCGAATGTTTGATCACGTCCCCGTTGTGTGAAGATTAAAAAATTTGCTAAAATATCCGCTGCCAACTCAATTTCGTTGGTAATGACACTACATAAGGTTTCCGATATCTCTTCAAATCTGGACTAAATTAAAATTCGGAAAGCTATGCACTTATTTTTTATTTATTTTTTATGCAGGCACAGCAACGAATTCGGAGGCTGAGAAATTTGTACGTAGTGCAAAAAGCTTAACGCTTCAATCTGCCTTAAGCGTGTAGGCGAGTGTGCACTTGTAATTGTGTTTCGTGAATTATTGTTCTTGTTCCCAGTGAGTCCTATCTTCATGACAACCTAGTAGCACCGCTGAAGTGTGAAATAACAGTTGCAGGCGTATAGGTCAGGTTGTCCATTCTATCGACAGGGACAGAGTCGTAACTTAAGCAGCTACATACCTACAGTACATAGCGGTAGACTCGTGTCGAATGTACGAGAAAATACCAGAATACGTGTCACACCTGCTGCCAAGAGACAAAGTCGTATCTTACAGACAAGCGATTGGTTACGTCGCAACAGCTCGTAACCAAGAGACAGACGTGCGCTGACGTTCGCTGCAAGGAGCCAATACATTCGAAACAACTGTCTCTCAACACTTCAATGGCACAGCAAACCGCTCCAGAGCGATGCTTCCTCCGAGTGCGAGCGTGGTGCAGACGACGGGCAAAAAACACGGAAAAAAGACGGCAAAAAAAGACAAGCAAAAACACATTAAAACGTCAGCAGGTATACGCTACGACTTTGAAAAATTGTTCCGCTGAGTAAATTGGTGTGACTTTTTAGACCGTCTTTATCATAGAAATTTGTAAAAGGCATTTGACGCGTCATTATTATAGGCAGTGAAATTTTCGAAATAGTTTCGGCGCTGTCAATTTTTTAGCAGCTCCAAAAAAAGCACTTTGAATCTAAAAATCACGAAACATAACTCATCGTAAGTCATATTATTTCTATTGTATATTATAATCATATATATTTGAACAAGATAATAATTAGCAATTTCTGTTCTTTCTGCTAGTTTGTATATCATTTTAGCTTATTCGAAACACGTTACAGAGCGGTGTTCTGATGACTATTTTAAAGCTGAAATTCAAGAATTAATAGTTGTAGTACCAATAAATTTAGGGTTAAGATAAATCTCTATAGTCATTTGTAGTGACGGGAGGGCGACAGTATATAAGCGACGGGCCGGAGTCGGTATCGTGTGTCCGTAATGTCTGTTCAAGCATCAGTTCCAGTCAGAGTATTAATGTGTGAGGTTGTACTGTGCTGCATGCCATGGGTTTCCGTTAGGACTCCAGTAGCATTTATTTTATCGCCATAAATGAGACGTAGTCACGGGCGTTGAAAATCTCCGAAATTTATACGCGGAGCTCACAGTACCTACAAGTTCACACAAATTCTCTATGCTACGTAACCCTGTGATAACTCCTTGTCATTCACGTATGCCCATAGAGTGTTGTGCTTAAAATGCACTGGTACCTGAGATCGCCTTCCTATGCACAGGCAGGTGAACTCTTGCGTTGCTTGGTTTGGAGCGTCTGCATTTCTAGTGTTCACACACCACTGCTGAGCTATTGATGTTAAGCAGGTCGCAGGAGAGCCGGAGGTCGCACATGTGCTCTCCATTTCTGTCGCCATGGTAATGACAACCTGTAATCGACTGCAGCCGTGCAGTCCGCTCTGTTCATACCGGGCATCTACATATCTGCAGCACAAACAGTACATGTGGATTTTCTAGTAACTGTTAGGGAATGCAGTCAGTTTGAGTTCATCTCGATAACATTATGTGGTACGTGCTCAATTATGGCCCCCAAACCACCGAAGAATTACATTAACGCTACAAGCGGCATCACCACATACCAATATCAATTTTCAATCGCTAAGGGCAGCATTATTTTTTTTTTTTTTTTTAATTCTGACTTCATTACTAAGTGCTTGTTCGTGGGTTTTCCCCACTTTTGCTAATGTTTTGAGTTAATATGAAAATTATGAAAAATTATAAAAATCCTCGTGTAGCAATTTTTACGGTTCGTGTCATCCCTCTAGTAGCAAAGTAAGGCATTATATTACTCTGCATTAAATCTCATTCGAATTCAGCCAGTAAACGTAAAGTCAACTTGACCGCATACCAGCTGGGTAACCCATAAGCACTGGTTTGTGCTGCTGATATAGTCCAACTGGCCCCAGAGAAGTAAATACGGCTCTAGTCAACCATAAGTCGTCAAGAACTATTTTGCCATTAACAGAAGGTTAAACGACCCTCGTCTTCCTACACTCACTCCCCCTCTTTGAGGAAGGTAAGTTCCCCTATGGTAGCTGTGTATTCCTATCACTGCTAAGTCAGTGCATATAGCTCAGCAAAGGAGATCGTATGCCAGGGTTGGCATCAAACCTGGGACACAAGGCGCCTGAGTTCAGCACGCAAAGATACTGCTACCGTGGGTATAACTTTAATGATTTAGGGGAAGTCACCGAGCAAATACTTATTTTTTAGTGAGTTGTGGAATCTTCTCCTGCTTCGCCTCTTGATTACACTAAGGAGAGAAAAAAGGGGGGTTCTAATCTTACTTTGATATTTGAAACGGAAAATCTAGCTGCGGTCATAACAGGTGCGATATACGGCTCTGGTAACACAATCAGTGGTACAAGCAAAAGCCAACAATACGCGTCAACAGGTAATCTTACCGTCATTTGTGATGGTCAGGTGCACTAAACTCGTGAAACACTCAACACACTAGGAGAACATTCTCGTGACTCACCAGACTTCATCAATATTTTTAGTAGGGGGATTGGACTGTCGAGAAAGATATTGCTTTTAAACTTAATAAAACCACAATAGCCTGTATTGAGGCACTTTGTGTAGAAATATGTAAAAAAAAAAGTCAAATACTTCGCTTTCTAAAAATTTGCGCTCACAAAGTCTACCCTCCATGCAATCACTCTCCGCATTGTGAGTTGTTTGCACGAAAATTTTACTCTACCACCAGAGCTGGGGAAGTCAGAACTCTACTCACCAGAGTGCCGGACTTATTTAACAGAGTTGCTCTTTGAAGTGAGCCCTTTGAAGAGGCTTCACTAAACAGATTTGGTTGCTTTTACTGGCGCCACCCTCCTTATTTGAACATTTCCCGGCGCTTCATTTAGTGAATTTCCAGCACTGCACGTCTGTAAGAGAAAAGAATATTCCGTGATGCAACTTCAGAGCAGCATGCGAAGCGGATCTTATATATACGGCATGGGATTAGTTCGTCTCACTTAACCAGACTTTGTTCTGCATCTATTTAATCAATGTTCACATTTCTAAGTCCGTCACAGAAATAAAGGAATAAATTGTACTGATACGTACATATCAAGTTCTTCTTGAAAGCTAAGGCATATTCACTTAATATAACAAGAGTCGTATTCTCGGATCGCATATGTCCACCAAGCTATGCAATGTTTAAGAAAACGTCAAATTAGTTTCGTTTCCAGCATTTATTTATCATCACCAAAATTGGGTCAGTTGATCCTCGTTACAATCCTAACATTTCCTGATAATTCTTTGAAAATCCGTTAGTGGCAAGACACGAGACAAACATGAAAGATATAAACGGCATAACAGATCATCACAAAAATATGATCGTTTCTCCTCTCGTGAAGGCGTAAACACACGAGCGACATCTTCGCCGAGTTTGAAGGATCAAACTTAATTGTCGGATCGCCAAGCTTGGCACGACATTTCAACGCACTCGTAGCGGCAGGAAGGTTTTGCGGTTGTGATGCCTAGGGAAATATAATGATCAGTTACATAAAATAGAAGTGAAAAATATTAACTTCATAAATTTTATGGCTAGTTTATCCGCCACTTTTTTATTCCCAATACGTAGATTCACCGACTGAGTGTTTTGTACGATCTTGAAGCTTATAAACGAAAACTTCTCACAAGTACGATTCTGCTGGCTACCATCGTTGTCCTATAAGAAACATATTCCTTTCATGCTTTTAACATTGTATATGAAATTTCAACCATTTAAAGCAAAGCTTTATGAAAAATGCAGGCGTTACATGCCGTAGTAGCAACAGATAACTTGGAAAACTGGACTGCAAGTTACTTTAAGTTACTTGAACGCTACGTACAGTATATATTAACCTAGACTCATTCTGTTAAATTCGAGCTTCAGGCAACTTTCTCGAAGAGTGTGGCATAGCATCTGTCGTCGAAATACCACACCCGGGAATGCTTGCTTCTCGTCTGCACTGGGCTTAAGATTCCTAACATTTCCTAATTTTCAATAAATTCACAGACATCTGTTAACAACTTACTGAGTTGTATTGCCAAGAATAAACAAGTTAAATGAATAAACAAAGGAATGAATGGATCGTATCCAAACGTTAATCATCTATTCCTCTTAGCATACCTCGCAATTCCTATAAATTTCACAAAAATCCGTCTCATAGCTCGTTTAGTTATCTTGGTGATAGACAAAGGAAGAGCCAGACAGACAAACTTCGACAAAAGCATAACCTTTCTGGCCAAGGTAATTAGAACATAAATAATATAATCTTATATAAAGAGTGAGCATCCTTTTAGCAGCAGGCCCCGTGTGGCTGCCACGTGGTGCAACCCTCGTTATCACCATGTGTCAGACACGTGACAAACGAAAACTTTTCTCAATTATCTTGTATCTACTTCGTACAACTAGTTAAACTATTTAGTCAGTCTAACAGTGATATATATATGAGAATATTCAAAATTCTTTACAATCTGTTAAGAAGTTGACTCTTCGAAGAGATGCCCTTTGTGCTAGTAATTATCATAATTTTACTTCGCTTTTAAAGCAAAATTTTGACTTACGTGAAAAATCAAAGATATCGCTTTAATTTGGATTGGTATTTTGAAATAAATGCTGCAGTTAATTATGTAGGAAAGGTATCAGTGCAGAACATTGCTATGCTTGCCAATAAGGATGATGGAGACGCATATGTAGTTCTAACTTCGATACAAGGAAGTTAACAGAATACTGTAGTGCATTACTATGTTGAATACTACGTATGATCTAAGTGTACAGAAAGTAATAACTCTGATAACCTGAAACTTATCTAAACAGCTCTTTACCGAATTGAATAACTTACATGATAGAAGAGCAGCGTTAAATTTTACTCGGGTGAACAAAATCTATCGTAACACTGCAAAATACTGAATCATTTGTAAAAAAAAAATATGCATGATGGAAGCGCAGAGTCAGTTCTAACGTTGATGGAGGAAAATTATCAAGACAACACATTTGTTTTGAATAAAACTGATATATGGCTGGAGACGGCCGGGCTGAGACGCCTGTAGCCGGTAGAGAATTTATTGCACAAACTTATGATGAATTGCCGACGCCGCCACATTGATTTGGGGATGCAAATGCTGGAAATTTGGCAGCAAAAATCAACTGAAAAAATCTAAAATCCTATCTTGTGAGGGTTCATAAATTTCGTGTGGTAACTACTCGCCAAATTAAATCGTACTAAAACGTCGTTTTCTCGTACGAATATTATTGCTTGAAACGTCGGTTACGAAGCACAATGGTCCTTATGGGGTTACTGGAGTCCTAGTTTAACCACCGCAGCAGCGGTCACGAAGGCGCTATGTTAGCAGTAGTACGCAGTATTACTCTGCATTTCTGCCGTTAAGAATAACCTGATGGTGAACTCTCTAAGTGAGTTCTTTACTTTCCCCAGTCTTGGCGCAGTGCGCTATTACTGACGGGGAAACAGGAGCAAAGCATCTCCAACCCTACACGGTTCGGCTGAACAAATCCGCTCAGCCATGCGGCGTAGGGCAAGAGACGAAAAACTAAAATAGGAGACAGGAGAAAGAAAATACTTGTGCGGAGGGTCCCTTCTGTGACCCCCCAAACGGAAGCAGATGGGAGTCCCATGGGATTATTCGCTTACCACCGTTCGGTGGCCCACCTCGCGGAACAGAAGGGGAAGCCTAGAGAACCTAACTAACCTATCAAACTAACCTTCTCAGCAAGAACTGCGGGCAGCTGCAACATCCCCTGCGGAGAAGGCACTCGGGACAGCCCTCGAGTTCTTGAGGCCCATATACATTCTGACAGGGATAGGGCCCGCTAGAATATACCCCTGAGGGGGCCTATCGTCCTATATATATATATATATATATATATACACACACACGACACCAAAGATAGTGTTATTCCTACGAGACTCGTGAAAACACTTTGGGGTAAATGTTTAATAATTTACTGGCAAAACACCGTGATGTATTTCCAGCAAACAGAAGTAATAAATAATGTACATGAACGATGTTATAAGTTTACTACGAACTTGCCCCGCATGCTAACTTCTAGCAATAAAACCAAGCTTAACTAATTTTTAAACGTGTCTTGCTTTAACTACTGTGCTAATACAGTATTGCACTAACTACAATAGAGAAAGGCAAAACACTTCAAAACAATATGCCAATGTAATTCTTTGTTTGCACACATATTTTCCATGCAGTTACCTTTTCGGTAATATCCTGTTCTTGAACTGGGATATGCATTGAATTAAATTCTAATTCATACTAATTTCAGGGGCTTCTTCGTTCCTACCGTGGGGCATGTCTGTGTGTATGTACATACAGAGCTGGGACTACAGTATGATATTCCGTATTTCGCTAGTACCGGCGGTACTTTCACCTGCCGAAATACCGAATCTTTACTGAATTTTCCACCGATACCGAATGGGTCTCCGAATGACTTTCTTCGGTAGATTTCAATTTCCCGCGCATACACAAGAAGCTTCTTAGCCCTCTATGACCCACCGTCCTTCTTGGAAGACAATAGGAAAATCCCATTGATTTTCGTTCAGTTGAGCTTCTTCACGCTAAATTGAACTTCATTGAATAAAAGAGATGTTGCGCTAGGAAAATTGGGCGTAGTGTGTCATAATGTGTCGCTCACCCAACTGCCAAGTCCTTCGGAGCTTAGTGAAGCGTGAACTGCCAGGAACGATGTGGATAAAGGCGTAAAATAGGTATTTTATGGGCTCTAGAATATAATAAAACTCTTTTAAAGGTGTTTTTCTATATACATATTTTAATGGAGTTTTTTGTTTTAGATCCACATGCCCTGTGGGCATGTTTTCTCTCTTTTACAACCAGCTTGCTGGCGTTCTTGCCCCTAAGCTAGCAGTGATCTTCCGGCGCCTACTACTTTTAGGAAGTTTTTCCCGTTGTTGGCGTACTGGGAATATACTCCCATTCCCAAGGGTCCAGTGTCGTCCCATGTCTCCAGCTACTAGCCCATTACGCTGACGCCCATTTTGTCGAAAGTGCTCGAGAAATTGGTCGCTTGTAAGCTTGATCGTTTTGCTGAACTTATAGGTTTGCTGCCTGCTGGTCAGTTTGCGTACAAAACAGGTTTGGGTTGTTGTGACGCCTTGTTGTCGGTGCCACACCATTTACAGTCAACGATGGATTGTCGGTCTGAGGCACGCCTTGTACAGTTAGACTTTAGCTCGGGGTTTGACAGGGTCAACCACAGGTGTCTATTATACAAGCTGGAGTCGTTTGGTGTAGGTGGTAGTGTTCTATCAATCATTCATGATTTTGTTTCTGAGCGAACGCAGAGTGTGTCTGTTGACGGCGTTTTGAGTGCCTCAGTCGCGGTAGAGTCTGGCGTCCCTCGGAGTAGCGTGCTTGGCCCGCCGTTGTTCGTTTTGTATATTAGCGACATATTCTCTTTGATGGAAAGCATGATGATCAACTATGCCGACGATTCTACTTTGATCGCAGTGATACCTGCTCCCCGCATGCGTAATGCTGTCGCCCAGTCTCTGAATAGGGATTTGTCACGCATTAGTGCATGGTGCTCGGCCTGGAGTATGAAGCTGAATGCCAATAAGACCAAGTCGATGATTATCAGTCGGTTTCAGACACTAGTACCGCAGCATCTACATTTGGAGATGATAACACTCTGCTTCAGGAGTCTAGCTCCTTGGAGATGCTAGGTGTTATCTTTGAGGAGAAGCTTACTTTTGAGCCACATATTAGGCGAATGGTAGCACGTGCTTCCAGTAAGATTGCGCTCCTGCGTAAGGTGAATCCTGTGTTTGGTGACAGTTAGGTTATACGCAGTTGCTTTTATGCTTCTTTACTGCCTGTGTTGGAGTATTGCTCACCGGTCTGGGCTTCAGCTGCTGACAATCACTTGCATCTGTTGAACCGACTTGTTAGTTCGGCCAGCAGGCTATGCGCAGATAATGATCTGGTGAAATTGTCCCAGAGGAGAGGAGGTGGCCGAACTCTGTATGTTGTATAAGGTGTACAATAATGAGAGGCATTAGTTGTAATTCTTCTGTCCCGGCCCTTAAGGTCTCTAGGAGAATTACACGTGCTGCTGTCGATGTGCACTCTTTCACGTAGGAGAATGTTTAGTGCCGAACTAATCAGCTCGGTCGGTGCTTCGTACCCTTGTCTATTAGGGTTTGGAACTGATTGCCGGCATTAGCTTTCGCTCGTGTTGGCCTGCAGGCGTGCAAGTCAGCTGTAAATGGCTTTTTGATGGATTTCATATAGTAGCATTTCGGGCTTCCCGGTGTTTCAAAGTGCTTCATTTGGGTTATGCTTCCTGTCCGTGGGGCCCGGGCGTGAAGTTTTAATAATAATACCGAACCAAAATTCCGAAAAAATACCGAATCATATGGTAAATTTCTTTAAAATCTACCGAAATACCAAACCGAATGACCCGTTTTTATCTGCCTAATACCGATACCGGCGGTACAGAAAAAATACCGAATCCTAGCTCTGTTTAAATACACTAAACTGCTTTCCTCTTTCGGAAAAATTATGTAGAAAAAGTAATCGCTTATTTAGTCAGGAGCGAATCCTAAAAATCATGCCATTTGGGCCCAATGTGGTGTCCAAGTAATAACTTTTCAAGATGGCGGTTACGTAACCCTACCACACTGGGCTAACGTGGCTGCTACGCGACCAATATCGTAGGTGATTAACGCAATGGGCATATGTGACTTCCTCATGGTTTAAATGTTAGTTAGTGACTTTGCATGCGAACCCCACTAGGTTTTGGGCATAAACCCCTCGAGGTCTTCCATATAGACCGTGCGGGGTTTATCAACTTATTCTACTTGGTTTTGGTGCATCGTCCCAGATCGTTGCAACACTTTGGCTATCTATGATCTTAAATTGCGACGGGAGGGTATCAATCTCGTTCTTGGAAAGGCTCCAATGTGGCTGCTAGTTACCCTTTGTCACGCGTCTACCTCATGGTAGCAACGAGATGATCGCTACCATGCAACCACACCGATCCCAGCTTTTACTGAGTCCCTGTGATAGCATCAGGCTGCTGCTAAGTATATTCATGTAACATATAAATTATAACAGATACTGCCCACAGCCCGTTATAGCGAAGTGAAGGCGAGCATGCATCTAAGCAAAAGCACCGCGTGTGTCCACATTGTCTGTTCGAAGTTCAGTCAGAGTTATGTCCAAGGGCCCTCGGCTCAGAGCCATTTATACTCTTGTCTTGTGAGCTCGTGTACTATTCTGTTGGCTGTGAATTTCCGTGAAGACTCTAGTTTAAGATGACACTGTTATCACAGGATGTGTGTAGAATGTAGGTACTATATTCCATCTGCGTTTAACTGGTAAGCAATTGACGTTAAGAGTTCGAGAGCTCAGAAAATAACGGACCCTTAAAAATTATTTTGCATATTTCCAAAGTTTCCTAGAAACCAAAAATTAGGGCAATGATACTCAGACAAAGAGCATTTAATTAGTGTCCATAAAGTATCAAAAGAAGATACAAAATAATCCGCATGAACTAGAAAATTTATCTAAGCGGTAATATTTTCAATTCTCCAAGTATAAAGCTCCAAAGCCCTAAGCACTGAGAGCAGGTAGTTTCCTAGGATTCAGGAATTAACTTAAGATGTACACTTCAACCTCTGTAAATTTAATAAAATAATTCCATGTTCACTAATAGCAAGTAATTTCCACGGGACCAGAAATTACCCACAGCAACAGGACCGGGAATTACCCACTGCTACGGGACCGCTTAACCGCAATAAATACTTTGTACTAAATCCGTAAGCATTAATAACACACAACTTCCTAAGAACCAGAAATTATCACAGCAGCAGTACCGGGAATTACCCACTGCTACGGGACCGCTTAACCGCAATAAATATTTTGTACTAAATCCGTAAGCATTAATAACACGCAACTTCCTAGGAACCAGAAATTACCTTTAACGTCGACATCGCGTAACCTCAATAAATAACTCCCAATAAGATAAGTCCCTATGCACTGATAGCAGGCAATCTCTCAGGGACGAGAAATTACCCTAAGCATCGCGACCGCTTAACCTCGGTAAATCCTCCAACAAAGATTGCTTGGTCGAAGCAATCCGATGAATGACGGTCGTGAGAGCATCCACGGCGAGACAGAACTGAGTCTGATTTACGACTGTTTCATTTCACCGAAAACTACAGCCACCTCGCCGCACAAATCTTCTAGTCTTCACAAAATCGTAGATTATTCTTCCCGTACGGCATGTCCCAACCTACCCGAACATGGAAAGCATTGGGACAAGGTAGACTGCAGACACATCTACCCAAGAAAGCAAGAGAGATTGGGGCCGACAGGTCTACCTGAAGACTCCACACGGCATGAATCTTGGCAATTTGGTTGCGCTCGATGCGGGATAAAAAATTCAATAGCAAGATTTGAACAGAGTTCGTTACTCTAGCGTATTGCCTCCCTTAGACTTTTGCTTGCTTTGCGGAAGGTTAATTTTCTAAAGCATTTAGAAAACGGGATCTGAAATGGAAGTCCAACAGAGAAAAAGGAGTGGAGTGAAGCAATTACTTTATGATTAAGAAACACAAACAGGAAACTGGTGGAGTTTAGAAAAGTTCGTTACTTTAAGGGGCTTGTTGAGGATGCCGAAGCACTGCTGCGCTAGACCCGACTAGTACTAACTCAAACGTCAGTTTCGTGTACAAATATCGCTGTTTAAAACGATATTTAAGAGGTACGGTGGTCGTTATATGGCTATAAATATCGGTGAATATTACTTATAATTTGAAATTTATGAGGCACGATGGTCGTTATATGGCTAGAAATATCGGTGAATATTACTTATAATTTGAAATTAATGAAGCACGATGGTCGTTATATGGCTAGAAATATCGGTGAATATTACTTATAAATTGAAAGCTACGTTACAGCTGCAGTATTCCTTACTCAATAATATATTAAACTACAGGGCTCACCCGTCAAAAATTGCGACACAAATTTCGTGATTGAGCTTTTTATTCTTCCGGTTCCCAGTACAGGCTTGGCTGTATTATAGGTCTCATCCCTGCAGGCCTAATCTTCCATTGGTGAAACGCAAGCTGTACAACAATGAGTTTGCGATAGCAAAATATCCCCCTGCAAGATAAGGAGTGAATATCAGCTTGGAATTGATCAAGCGTTAAGATGCACTAAGAAAATAATAGTTCAGTCAAAATAATTCACTGGAAATGCCCAGGGCTCACCGTATTGTGGATACCAACTGATTGTTGAACCTCCAGCGTCGAAATTTGCTGCGATGTAAATCTATACTATAATAAGAGAGCTGTCTGTCAGTCCGTCCGTCTGTCCGAAGCCTAATTTTTCCCCTATCTAATACTAAAGAAAACAATTCCAAGGCACCCAACTTTTTTGTTGCGGAGAGGGTATCTTGGATACGGGGAGGCACTTGGGCGCTTGCCTGCATGCCCGTGTTTGGACATGTTCATTTTCAACGGTGCTACGGGTGAT
>LQNS02277097.1:30678851-30700363 GCA_001587735.2 Parhyale hawaiensis | reverse complement strand
AAGATCTAATTCGCAGCCGCACCTCAGGGCCTCTGCTCGGCGTCCTTTAATTACAGAATGAAACGAGTTCCCCAGACCAGGTTGGAGAAGGTGCAAGTAAAGAACAGCCCGGGCTTATAAGGAACGATTATTGCGGCCAAAAAAGACGATACGGGATTTCTTCGGGGTAAAAATTAAAAAGTTAGGAGATTTCTCACGGAAAATTGCGTTAGGGGAGAGGATAACGCCGGATAATTTTTGCTTAAAATGGATTTTCTACCCGTACAGAGAAAGGCAGGGAGAGAAAATTGAATTTTTGTGAAAACATAACTGGCTAAAAATGTCTGCTTAATTAAATAAAATCACAGGGCTTTGTTTTCTGCTGAAAGTGCAGCAAAATAACAAGCGAAGTCATGTGCATAGAAGCAATGTAACCAGCATGATCTAACTAATTTAAAAAATCACAGCTGGTTATTACTTATCGATGTTTATATTTTAACTGTATATATGTAAATATATATCTATCAATGAAAAGAAATAAATACACATTATTAAGTACACAATGGGACATGACGCAAGAGCACGAGGCAAAATTTATTACTACCTGCATGCATGTAGTAATAAAATAATAATAAATAATAATGAAAAAACTACGTATATAGGCTATAGTGATGTCTCAGTTCTAGTGTAATACCCCATGCACGAGATAGCGCTGTTATAGAGACTTTACCTCTCTTAGTAAAATGTATATTTAACTACAGGGTATTCGCAGAAAGTCAGAGCTCACAGCACAGCACAACCTCTCGTGACAGCAGCTGGACAGACACTTAGTCGCTAATACCGGGGCCACACTATGCATTCGTACACAACACTTGATGCGAGGATTTGTAGCTCGCACGTCGTTCCGGTGCATATTTAGAGTCGGTAGCATAGATACGGTAACATGAAAGATATGCAAGTTGTATATCCTCATGTCAAGGTGTGCGTGCTGATACCTACTGTAGCCCCGGTATAATAGTCACTCTGTTCGCAGGAGCGGACAAGAAGAGACAAGCCCTGTTGTCTAGAAATATCCTCGTATTTTGTAGTACGGAAACGTTCTAAGTCACGTTGTTGAAGAGTAGAGCTAGTTTATAATAAATATATCACTCACTTAGATGTTGTCCAATAATTATTTCATCTTCTTGCGCACCTACAAGAACGTGACTCCGGCCTAGGCGTGATCATGTATTTAGCACTGAGGCTGCAGGATTTCTTGTAGATTATTGCTGCCGTAAAGTTTTTATTAGTGAATGTTTAGTGATAATAAAGTAGTAGCGTTGCGACGGAATGACTTCTGAAGCTGGTTCAAATTCTGTAAAAAAAATATTTTTGCATTGGTAGTAAGCACTCCTCAAGGGATTCTTGAAAGAAAAAACTGACTTGCTAATGGAAATGTAATTATTCAATAACATTTTATATGTTGTGCTTCGTGGGTTGACAAGGGCGGCAAACGCCGATATGATACGTTTTACACTGCCGCCTCTCTCTGAATCGTTCGTCTGGTATATATGTTTACCAATTGCTCGGTCACGTGATTGACGTAAACAAAACTGTTTTCGTTTGGTAAATTGTCAAATTTCCCAAATTCCAAGCTCAAACTGGTTTCCGAGTATACTTTCAGTGAAGTGGACCTACGCGATGACGCTTTAACTAACCTAACTCTACAGCCAACCGCTTATCCCATGTCCAATGAGGTGTAAAAACTTCACTAGTTTCCATTTATTTACTAATTTTCATAAAATGTTGAACACATAACACCCCTAGAAAATTTCTCTTTGGACATTGACCAAAATCTTAAGCCCATAGGTTGCAGTAGGTACATAGATAACTAGAGCATCTCTGAGAGCACATACCTCCGCCAAGCGAGGCAACAGTAACAAAAAATTCAAATTGGCTCTGAAATCATAATTTTCTTTATATAGGCTCCAAAATTTAATCATTTGTGCCTTTTGATAGAAATAACAGCTTGTGCAATTTTCTTGAAGATCCGTTCATAACTTTTTGAGTTATAAAGCTAACAAACGTTATGATAAACATGAGTTAAACATGTAAACGAACATACCGATCTGCACCAAAATTCAATCACTTATGTCTTCTAACAATACTAACAACCCCTATGAATTTCATAAAGATCCATTCATTATTTTTTGAGTTATTGGGCTAACAAGCATAAAATTAAAAACAGTGGCAAACGAACGAACAAACGGATCATTACCAAAATTTGGCCATTAACTCTTTGTTATATACCTAACAACTCGTGTTAACTTCATCAAAATCCTTCCATAAATTTTTGAGTTATGGCATTGAGAAAAATGAGGCAGAAAACAAACAAACAAGCGGATGGACATATCTTCACCAAAAGTTAATCATCTGTTCCTCGTAATATACCTAACAATCCCTGTAAATTTCATCCAAATTGGTTCATAACTTTCTTGAGCTATCTTGGTGACACAGACAAATAGACAGACAGACAAACACGACGAAAACATAACCTCCTTGGCGGAGGTAACTAACTTTCTCGACGTAAACATCAGCACGTGTGCCAAAAGCTAATGCACGCAGGAACTTACTTAAAGCACAGGAGCGACTATCCTCAATCATAAAAAAAAAAACAGCTACAGTCCCTAACCCACTGTACCTATGCAAGACCTCATGTGACTGGCAAATGTTCCAGCAGACAATACAGTGCCTGAAACAGACTCTTGTCAAAAATGACTATCCGAATAAACGTTTTACTTCTCTCTCACAACATTACGTATGCATGTATAATAGACGTTCTCACCATTGTAAAGACCGGCAAACCAGGCATACAGCTTACTACAAAAATCAGTACGGATTTAACTCATAAAATGTTGAACGGGTTCTCAAATCTATAGTCAAAAACAACACCCGTTGCACCAATGATAGCGATAAACTACGACTGATTATCCATGATAAGAGCAACACAATGGGAAATTTGGTGACCAGAAACAACCAAGGTCCTCCATTACCAGACCTAAAGCAGACATGAGTGATATGAGAGTATCAGTGTAACCTCGAAGACGAGACTTTGAGCTTGAAAAGCACACGTATATCGATCGGCCTAACCACTGCAACACTCTCTCGTAGATTAACCATACACTTGGCAACAGGATCCGTTAAGTTCCGCACTAGCAATAGTCACGACACTGCTCCTACAAAAAAAAAACAATGTACTGACAGTAAACAATATAAGAATACTATACAAGTAGAACGCCTCGTGCGTAAGACCTTCACCCGCGGTAAGGTACTGAGTCACGAGTTACAAATTCAACACTGTTATTTTTTATGGCCAGCTGACTCAAAAGTTTTGGCCTTTTTCCCATCTCTGTCAACTCACCCGACTGCCTGAAAAAATTGTGATGATGGCTCAACTCCTTTTACCTCTTTTTGGGTAAACAGACAAACACACAAACAAACGAATAGGCATAAAATACACAACTGTAAACGAAAACAGTATCACCACTTTTCGCTTCGCTCTGGGGTGATGAAGAGCGCAGCTTCAGTGGGCTCCAAATTTTTGAACCATTGCTTATACAGCAACACAAACTACACAAGTACACGCATGAACACTCAGTCCATCGGCGCACGCAGAGTCCTCAAGCTTTTTAGGGACACCATACCTCCTGAGCACCACTCATAATTAATTTTTAGCAGTAGCTATACCTTACATCTGCTGTAAAATTTGTAAATTTGCTGATGCTTCAAACTATGCCATCCTACCAGGAATAGATTTAAGCTACAAGACCTCGACCGCCTAATGGCATGGTCCGTAATTTGATATATGTTCTTCAATGTCGACAAATGTTTAGTCATGCACATTGGACTGGAACCTGAAAACCCTTCGGCCCAATTGCAAATTAATGGAATAAAATTGGTAGCTGTTACCCAACAACGTGACTTGAGAATAACCATCACAAACGATCTGCAACACAGCAAGTTGACAAGAGTGTGAATATGGCAACAAGAGTCCTGGGATTCATTACCAGAATTTTGAGTATAAATCGTCGGACATAATCATTCCTTTGTACAAAGCGCTAGTGCACCCGCTTTTAAAATATGCTGTTCAATGCTAGTCGCCACGCAAGTGCAAAGATATCGATAAAATGGAAAGAATTCAATGGAGAGCACTAAACTTGATCCTCAGCTGCGAAACTTGCCGTACAATTGTCGCCTACAAGTGGGACTCATCTCTCTCGAACAAAGAAGACTCTGCTGGTAGCTGATAGAAACATTCAAATACCTAAATGCCTTTGACTATGGACCAACAACTGATTTTTTTGACAGAGACGTTAATGTTCGCCTGCGAAACAACTGCCAGAAACTCAAGATCGAAGAACTGCTCTCAGCCAACAGTTCTTCCCGTATTTTATAGTGAACATTTAGAATAGACTACAACCCGAAGTTGTCGGTGCGGAGTCAGTCGATGCGTTCAAGAATCGTCTTGACAAACATTGGAAGCAACATCCTCCACAGTTACGGACTTCTCCAGGTGTCGCAAACTCGTAACGACCAAAGATTAATTCACTCTTTTTATGCCCCAACTTACTTAGCGTCCCAAAGCTCCACGTATCTGCAGTAATTGATTATGCTTATTCAACCAACTCTTTGGCTGAGTTAATTTTCTTCATTTTCTTCTTTTCCTCTTTGACTCTAATGTAATGACACTAGCTCATAGAGGACCAGAGCGTTAGTCCCGGATACTTTATGGGAATGGGCCTTTTGGTTCTTCTATTGTCTGCTATCTAATCTAACCTAATCTAGAACTCAGAAGTCTGTTGTAGCTTCTTGACTGCCACTTTAATTTTGTTACCAAATGATGGCAAATAGTGTTGGCGAAACCGGTCGTCGAATTTGAAATGCACGATAACTCTTCTGTGTTTTTTTAAGTAATGACAGTATCGAGAGTTTCGGAAAATACAGAAAACAGATAGCCCAAGTGCACAATTCTAAAGTGATGAACAGATTAATGAAATTTGCCTGAGAGAAGGGTTTTCTCCAAATACGGTAATTTATACTGGTACATAATTATTACAGCGCACTTCGTTATAACATTTAAGTACACTGCCGAATACATGGTCTAACAAAAGGCACCAAAATTTGTTACATGGTAAGAAGATAAATGTGCTTTAAATGCATTGAAACCCTTCGTTACATTGACACGTGTATATGGAATTATTTGAGAACATACTTTTTCCCCAGCTTTGCGCTCATTGAAAAAAAAAGCTTTCAGATTAAAAGAGAAATTAACGTGACCTCCTGGGGGCATCATGGGCTAATGAACGCCAATCGTAAACATGGCGCAACAGGCAATTTCGGGGCTATTTACTGCACGCAATTTTAGGGCAATTTGACCGTGCTTATGTTAAGCGATCCCGCGGTATTTAGGGTTATTGAGAGCTGTTGGTCCCGTTTAGCGCTCACAGACTAGCTATTAGCGACACAAAATATGTTAGCATTGAGCTCTTACTTTCGTCACAAAACTAAGGATGAGTATTTAAACTTGAAAATGACGTTACTCAAATAACTGACTTTAACTAGCCAGAATGGCTGAGGTTAACTTTTTTCAAATAGTTGAATATTTGATTTTGTATCCAGTATCTCAAATCAACAACCCCCAAATAGTTGTGCTTAATTTTGCACTAATAGTTGATTAAACTCTGTCCTTTAGATGACTTTAACTCTGGTAGATTGGTAAAATAATGCTCGTACAACACAATACATATATTCTCATACAAAAAAGTAATAAAAATAACAATTTATGTACCTGTGATCGAACGCATTAATTTAACTCTACCCGAGTAGTTGAATTTTACGTTGCAAGAGCACTCTGAGAGCGCATGCCTCCGCCAAGCAAGACAATGGTTACGAAAAAATAAAATTAGTACTAAGACCATGATTTTCTTTGTATCAGCACCAAAACCTAATCATTTGTGCCCTTCAACAGTGTTAACAGATTCAGTAATGTTTTGGAGATTTGTTCATACATTATTAAGTTATTGAGTTATTGAGCTAGTTACAAACATGATGAAATACATGAGTCAAACATACAAACGAACAAACCGATTTGCACCAAAATTTAATCGTTTATGTCTTTTAACATTATTAACAACTCCCTATAAACTTCATAAATATTCATTCATTATTTTTTGAGTTATTGTGCTAACAAGCATGAAATAAATAACAGTGACAAACAAACGAACGAACTAACGGATCATTACAAAAGTTTGGTCATTTACTCTTCGTGATATACCTAATAATTCACATAAATTTCATAAAAATCCGTCCATAATTTTTTGAGTTATGGCATTGAGAAAAATGAGGCAGACAAACAAACAAACGGATGGACGGATCTTCACCAAAAGTTAATCATCTGTTCCTCTCCTGTAAGTTTCGTCAAAATCGGTTGATAACTTTTTGAGCTATCTTGGTGACAGACAGACAGCATAACAGACAGACAACATAATCTCTTTGGCGGAGGTAATTAGCTTCGATAGCTGGCTGTAGACGGACCAACAGGCCCTTTCCCAGAGTCCAGCTTTGACTCGCGATCCGACCGGCATGAGCTATTGCCATTATGTAAAAATCATTTAAACTTCTGAAGAAGGAAGAGGAGAATAAACTCAGCCAAGAAGTTGATCATGCAAGCATGACTGTTTACTTCATATCCGCGAATCTCGGAGACGTTGAGCTGGGTGTGACATGAACGATAATGCATTAGGGTGGTCTCTGATTTGTTAGCCGTTATGAGTTTGTGACTGCTGGAGCAGGAGTTTGTAGCTGTGGAGGATGTTGGTCTCAATGTTTGTCTAGATGATTTTTAAATGTATTGACTTGCTCCCCACCAACAACTTCGGAGTCAAGTCTATTTCAAATGTTCACTCTGAAGTATAGAAAGCTGCTTATTTTGAGTAGTTCTTCGATCTTTATGTTTGCGTTTTTGGCTGTTGTTTTGGAGGCGATCATCTACGTCTCTGTCAAAAAGTTACGTTATAGGTATGGCGTAGAAATCATTAAAGCACTTGAATGTTTCTATTAATTTTCCTGTGCCGTCTTCTTTGCTCAAGGAAGATGAGTCCGACTTCCAGTAAGTGACGCTAGTACGGTATGTTTCGTGAATAAGGTATCACTTTTGCTGCTCTGAGTTGGATTCTTTCGATTTTGTAGATATCACCGCGCTGATGAGGCGACCAGAATTGACCAGCGCTTTAGACAGGGATATAATTATATCCTTGGATTTATACTCAGAATTTCTCGTAGTGAGTCACAGTACAGCCGCTCAATTATTTCTTATATACATGAGTCGATATGCTGGTCATTATTGCTAGAAACAGATCGTGTATTGCTCTTACAAGTATCGTGTATTGCTCTTTGCAAGTATCAGAGGTGGATACTTATGGATGTGTGGTATGACACTTGCGGGCTACATGAATGCAAAAATCTAAGACCCACCTCTGATTGTGCAATATCGAAGCTGATGTAAAAAATTACTGATGAAGTTGTTCGTTTTGAAGGCTGTCTACGGCACTTAAAAACTTGTGGAATGAAACTTTGCAGCCATGGGTAGATAATTCACAGATGACCATAACGGCTTAGTGAAATGAGATTTTCTCGATTTATTACATATTCAGGAGAGGGGCATTTACCAAAATTTGCAGATTAGAGATCGATACCTTAGAGGCTAGCACAGAGAGGAATCTGAGGAGTGGAAGACTGTAACTTTAGAGTATAGGGCTGAAAAATTCATAGACTGAGCAACACCAATATGACCATATAGACTGTGATGCCTACAGTGCAACGCAATGCCCATACTTTTCATGTAAACGATTAAAATTCATGACGAACGTTTATCAACTTCTCTTTTTCCTTTGAGCGGGCTTTAGAAGGTTGCATAGACCTTGAATTGAAGGTACATGACTGAAAAGTTCTCAGGTTACCAAAATGGCTTATAGAGAATGTGATTTATAGAAGCTGAGGAGGTCGAAGTTACTGGTAAACTTCAGCATTTTTTGTCACTGTCGAGCGTATTTCTGACGGATGTGTAGGTATCCGTTCTGGGTTTCTGGGCTGAAAATTACGTAGGCTGACCAATATAGCTCGGCAAAATGAGATTCATTCCTAATTTATGCAAGTCCATGCGTTTGTTCCAATTCCAGATAACGACAATCAGTTCATGTATTCCAAATGACGTAAGACGAATGAAATAATTTCCGGCGATAGTCATATCTCCGTGACAAGTAGGATACGCATAGGGTAGGTTTATTGCTCACCAAAGAATCTTATAACCCAGACTGTACATAGCTACATCGTACATTATTATAGTCCGATAAATATACATAAGTTGTATATGAAAAATCGTGTACTATACACATATACTGGATGGTAATGACTCACGTTTGATGCCGATGCAATCAATCAGCTTTATTAAATCCACACAAGGACATGGTACACACCCAAGAAAGCATAGCTTATCACTAGGGATAAATTAGAGACGGAAGGTGGTTAATGTATAGTAGTAGTACACTCTACACTGCATTGCTGCTCATTGTTTGGCCTCTGCATGGTAACAGTATGCGTAGCCATCGGCAATACACATTAGACAGCTTAATTGTAGCCATAACAGTTACATATAACTTGTATCAACGAGATAGCTGATTTTTCTACCCTGACTTGAAGTCTGAAAGCGCAGTTCTTTCTTTTGACTTTTCTCCTTTAAGAAGAATACCAGATGGACCAGCGGTCAGTGGTTATGTGCACTGCGGAGATAATTCACTGCTGGCTTTCTCTTTGGTCACTAACTGCGGTCTCACAGAAGACACCCAGCATCTTGACTCCATACACCTGGTGAGATGTGCAGAACGTCACCTGGACTTCCTTCGACGACCCACAAGGTACAAGGTAGTAATCAATATACATGTGGCTAAATATCGTACTCGCACTGTTGACCTCGGCACATTCATAAGCTGGCGAAATATTTCATTACTAGAGTACCCACGCTGTCAAAAATGACAGAAAAGAATTTCAGACGACCCATCTTCATTCAATATACTTTTGTTACCAATATGATTCTGAAGGATACGCTACAACAGCCGACTCAATATGCCATAAGAGATAAGTGCTCTCTCTTTCAATTCATCTAAGAAGCACAATCGTCCCGTGTGGAAAAAAATCTTAACAAAGCAATACTGAATTTAAATAAATTCCCCTGGGCGTATCCTATACCTACCGAATAAGCCTTCGGTTAATCGACCATTTTGTGTTGAAGCGAAAACTTCTCCGCCAGTGGCAGACAGCAAGTTGAAAAAAAAATAACTGTCTACTTCCCGTGAAAATCGTCCCTTCGTTTGCCCTTCATTGATCAGCTACTGAATTTATGCGTCGTAAACTGAGAGCAAATATATGTTCCGATGTATGGAGAAAGTCACAAAAATCAGACTGCATGGCCGCACTAAGAGAAGCTGTAATAAACTGCTTCGATTTCAAGAAGTGTTTCTAGCAAGAAGTCCATTGAAATAAGGAATAAGGACCCCACTTTCGCCATCTTTTACAATCTGGTCATCGATCTCCATGAAAACGCAACCGAATTACAAAATCTGCAACTTGGCCTTTTTTCGCCTATTTATTTTTCTAGGAGAGGAACACGAAACATACAAATATATAAACAAACTAGAGCTCTCTGAGAGCACATACCTCCGCCAAGCAAAGCAACGATAGCAAAAATTCAAATTGGGTCTGAAACCATAATTTTATTTGTATAAACTCCAAAATTGAAGCATTTGTGCCTCTTAATAGTAATAACAGCTGGTGTAATTTTCTTGAAGACCCATTCATGACATTTTGAGTTATACTGCTAACAAACGTTAAGACAAACATGAGTCAAACATACAAACTAACCAACCGATCAGCACCAAAATTTAATCATTTATGTCTTTTAACATTACTAATAACCCCTATGCATTTCATAAAGATCCATTCATTATTTTTTAATTATTGTACTAACAAGCATTAATTTAAAAATAGTGACAAACGAACTAACGGATCATTACCAAAATTTGGTCGTCTACTCTTTGTTATATACCTAACAGCTCATGTTAATTTCATAAAAATCTCTCCATAACTTTTTGAGTTATGGCATTGAGAAAAATGAGGCAGGCAAACAAACGGATGGATATATCTTCACCAAAAGTTAATCATCTGTTCCTCCTAACATACCTAACAATCCCTGTAATTTTTGTCCAGATCGGTTCATAGCTTTTTGAGTTATCTTGGTGACAGACAGACATAGAGACAGTAAGACAAACACGACGAAAACATAACCTCCTTGGCGGAAGTAATAAACACACGACGGTGTTTATTATCGATCTGTATATTAATACGCTAGTACCTACCTACGCACGTACCTACTAACCTACTTTTTGTGTTACGCTCTTCATCATTAACAGATAGAAGGAAATTAGCGATTTATTGACTTTGGCAGTGGACGTATCTATGATACGGCGGGTGTGTGTAATTCCTGGGCCACGGGGCAATGTCTTTTTAATTATGTATATGCGCCTGAGCTTTTAAGTGTAAATGAGTTGGAACCTGAATCGAGCGTTGCTAAGGCGGGAATTGCACGGGTCCCGTAAGACACGGTAGCTTATAGAACTTATTATCAGCAAGGGGGCTGGTCGAAAGATATCATACATCGAGTCTCGATGTTGTTGTGAAGTAGATGCGGCATTGCCATGGTACATCTGAAAGGCCTTGCCAGACCGTAAAGTTTCTCGGGTTTCACGAAGACGAATTTGAGCTCGAATGCATGAACGTGCACGTTAAAGTTAGAGGTGGTACGGGAAATACAAATGGATTATACGTCACATATATATTTCCCTTGCTCACAGGTAGAATGTTGAATATACCTACCTGCCAAAGCTGTATAGGAAGCTGGTGATGGTGACCCTCAAGGCCGGTGGTGAACGGGGTCACATAGCGCGTGGTCTATGACCAGCTAAATATCACCTGACTTTTGCGAAAGGAAAAGAATATGGTGACGATGATCCAACGGGCCACGGGGAGTTTAGTATAATATGACATTTTATGAAATTTGTTTACTGCCTTGTAATTTCCAGGGGTCCCACCTGAAAGGTCTCGCCAGACAGTGAAAGTTTCACGGGTGCAGCTAGCATTGTTTCATAAGCTCCACGTAGGCAAACAATGTAGGTAGGTGAGTTAATTGTACCGGTATAGCAGTAGCTCCGGAAGAGGGTGATTTAAGACGGACATATACCTATAGAAACAGAAAAATTATCATAGTATGATTTGTGCAGAAAATTCATCGATTGTATGTATATATGTTCGGTTAACAGCTACGCCATATTTCGTGGTTGCTTCAACTTCCCGCCCGAGGATAACCATATGCGATGGCTGGCACGCGTCGCGAAGAACTCAGCTCTCCCAACTTTTACCAGCTCCGTCATCGTACAAACCAAACTACAATTTTAGAGATTCGATGTCTTGAGAATTGTAATAACGATATTTTACGAATATATATATATATATATATATATCATAGTCCTACAATAATTAGCGTTTATTTATAATATATATGAAAAGTCGTTATTGACGCACCTGCAAGCAAAATATCATGTAGCATGACTGCATCACAAACCAAAGGGCCAATGTTTTCGTTTTTCGCGTTCCTGCGCAAGAGGTACGTATTTTTTCCCATATATTATTCACTGCTCCACAGACGGCATTACCTACTTAACAAAAGGCAATCCTAAGCTTCTTATTGCAGTGCAGGAAAGTCAACAATAGTTTCATAAGTTAAGAAAAACTGCAAGGTAAACTCTCATTGTTATCATATAATGTATAGCTGATGTGTTGCAATATCCACTATCTTCTAGTCAGCAGCAGCATCACGAAAGAAGGTGAAAATGGTGGATTAGAATTATATAAACTGTCAGTAGAGGTTCTATGAAGCGGCGAAATGACGACAAATTAAATTAAAAATTGAAAGTTAAACTACAAATTAACAATGCACATTTTTCCTGGTATTTTTACCTTTAAGAATTATTTCAGGAGTACTTTTCTAATGAAATATTCAATTTTTAAAGTTTTGCTTAAGTCAGTCATCATGCAAAAACGGCTGTCTTGTCAACTTAGTAGCAATTTTGCGAGTTGCAGACCGTAAATTTACGAAGTACTTATAAATTTTTAAAAAACCACCAAAATCATTTAATTGCTGAAGAAAACTTTTCCCGTTACTTTTAGCAACAGTTTCAAGTAGTAGCAAAGTTTCTAAGTTGTGTGGCCTTATAAAGGCATAGGTACTACAAATAGCGGTCGTAGAAGCCTTTCCCTACTTTACTTTACCTCAGTAAAAAAAAGTTTACTTTATAGCCTACTGAACAGCTATTCGAAGCTAGAATTAATTATAAGGTATTTTGTTTTGTTAAAATAAATTAGTTTCCGGCAGTTACGGTAGGAGAGGTTTTTCTTTTGATTCAATCTTATAACGAAGTCAAGTTAAGGCGCGGACTACGCAATCAAGCCTCCGAAGCTTGACTTGTTCGAAACTTCAGTCAGAAGTATTGTCTTTGCTACTTTGAACCGACCGTGCTGCAAGGGTTAAAAGCAACCCTGTTACGCTGAACCTGCTGAGAACTTCATTGCAAGGTACAAGAGCGGTCAATTTTAGCGAGCCATGCTTAATTTCAACATTTATAACAGGAACTGAATGCTGAGTTGAAATATCTCTAATAGCATAGAATAATACATTTATTAGCAGAGCAAATTAAAATATTTTTTAATTTAAAATGTCATCTTCTATACAGCGATGCTCAAGTCCAGAAACAGCACTTCATTCATCTTCGTCACCATCGGTGCAACAAAGCTTGGAAAATAACTTACCGTACCTTATGTGCTTGTTTAATTACTTACACCATTCAGCCACAAGATTAACCCTTTTAGGACAATGTTTCCGTTTCTCTGAGAGTTTTGGAGATAGTCCTAAATTGTAGTCCTCCGACTACCTTCTCACAGCCGCGGCGCTCAGTGGTCCAAAAGTCACTGATCCCTTCTTTATTTAGAAACCTGGTTTATGCGAAACGGGACTCGTGAGGCCCATTGGTCATAAAAGGGTTAAGAAGTAGGTTTTATTATCGCTAAATTACTAAATATTATATATATATATATTACTATAATATTAAATATTATTCACGGTCATTCCAATTCATATTCACATCTCTCAGAAGCAAATGAAGGTGCTTTTCCTGCTGTTGTGCAGAATGGAGGCACATTGCCATACTACTTTACAAAATTGAAATGCTGTACTTTTGAAGTCATAATCAAATCTAGCATTTGGTTAAAAAAAAAGTATTCGCTGGAAAATTGAAGAGATGAGCATGGACTTTTTTCGTGAACGCCTACTGGTCCAGCCTCGCTTAGACCTATCCTCTCTATTAGAAAATTTTTCATTATCGTCTATCCAATTTATAAACAATGCGCGGTAAAATGCTGTGATAAATACACCATCAAATGAATGCGTATTTAACTTAATTAGCAAGTAGGTACTTCAAGTTGGAGCGTTGTAACAAGTACACATTATTATGGTCATACTCATTGCAGTTACAGCAGCAATACGGCTTTGGCATTGTCAATTAAACATAAACTACATGTTGGAGTTCTGGATGTGCAACTTTACATTACAGTTGCGCTTCGTCCCTATCAACTGCTAGTCAGATTGTAGTGTGAGCTTTAAGTACGGATATATTCAGTTCAGTGAGTTGCAGTAGATGTTCATTTTCTCTACTGTCAGTTTAATACCCAACACAAGTTCAAATTCTTTTACAGTTCTCGTTCAAAGTCACGATCAGTCCTCTCGATCAGTTGCGGTATAAATGCAGATCCGGTTTTGTAAAACTGATAAGAAATGAAAATTTAAAATGCATATATACGTTTAACTTCAAACTCATCTTAAACCCAGTTACTTACACAAAGTAAATACATTTTTCACAGAGCCAATATCTCAGTAAAACTGTAATATCCCAGTAAAGCTCTCCAAATGGGTTGGCCACAGGAATGTTCCACCAGTATCCCTCTCCACCGCCCCCTAATATCGTCCATCAAACCTTCCTCTTCAGTCTTCTAATCCACCGCAATTACATAGATCCTGGAATGGTTCCCTGTCGATCCGTCTTTGTCTGATGCTTTTCCCTTCCATTTTTGGCTAGGCAATGTAGGTAGATACTGGAATTGCTATATTTTGATCTATCTTTATCTGCACTTTTCTTTATTTCTTACATAAAAATATGAAGGTTGATACTAGAAGAGATGCGTTTCGATCAGCTTTCTGCCTGATGCTCTTCTCTTCCATTTTTAAGCTAGAAATCGCAGTTATACGGTAAAATAGATACGGCTGGATCCCCATAGAAGCTGCGACATATTCCTTTAAAGTGGATCTGTTGCTCGCTGAGAGTAACGCATCGTTTGATTCTTTTCTATGATATTTCTACAAAAATCGATTCGTGCCTATCGCGAAGCTATATACGAATGAAGAAATGCAGTGAAAAATAGCACAAGAAAACTTTCTCTTGGCAGTACTGGCTCTATCATTAATTTTCTGCCCTACCCAGAGGTGCACCTGTGGTGGTAGTGACCTGCACGCCAGTTAGGGGCGGGTTCGATTAGCCCAAGATAATAGACTAAATTTAACCCGATTGGCTTTAAAGTGTTCGGAACCTCAGGCCTAAGCACTGGTGTGACCACTTTAAAATGAGTTCCACGCGTTAATCGCAAACCTGTTGTTCTGGAAGATCCGAACAAATCAGAACTCATCGCATTAGATAGCTTTCGTCACCGTAGACGAATGGAATATATGGCGCGCTTGCACTATTATTATACCAACAGTTGGACTCACCTTCCTTGGGGTTTTGTGCGGAGGAACTACCAACTTCAGAAAGGTGTGTACAGTATTTAGTTCTAATAGGGTTTATGAAACCCACTGAGCTCTCGATATTCTGCATTGATTCAGAAGAAATGTTTTGTTAATCATAAATAAATGGCTCACTTTGCTGGCATACACACTTACAGCTGAAAAATACTATCAGTCTACAGTGCCGATCTATAGAAGCTGCCGTTACTCTACATGGCGATTTTATAAAACACGATCCCTCCTCAGTCCAAATTTAGAATGCACTTTGCAGTATAATTTTAAGAAGCACGGTCACTCAGTGGAAATTTGGGAAGTAAGCATCTTTTATATCTTAAGTATAGTTTCTTATGGGCCTTGAGATAATAATGCAATTACTTTAAGTCCGATGCAGACGATAGCCTTTTGTCATGCGTTTTCTTGACACAGCATATGAATGCGCTGATGTCGGTCCTAAACAGCGAAGAAGAGCGCTGCTTTCTGATTTATTTTTCATTAAAATTTTGAGCACACTTCACGACTTTTACTACAATGTAATGGCTTGCGGGCAAACTATTCATAATTTTAGCCGTATTAATCTTATTCCATATCGTCTAGTTTATTCAGAGCATGATATGTAGTGTCCTATAAGCCTTCCTGCTCAGAGAAAGGCCGGAACTGCTACTACCCCGTACACCTTCAAGCTAAGCGTATTCTGCGCAATAGCAGCAACTGTGCTGTATTGTCAAAGCTGGTTCTGAAAGACCATATTACCCTTGTCCTGCTTTTAATTTGACCCTTTTATTGGGTCAACCGAACGCTAAAGCTGGTTGGACGACTGGGTCCCAACAACATATAATGACATCTGCTGTCCTGCAAACATAATTAGAAAATTTTCTAGATAGAAAAATACTTGAGCCCGCATAGACACAAAGGAACATTCCGACACTGTGAGATGAAAACATAGGACAAAATGCCATCGTCTGCCTCGGACTTTACTCAGATTAACTAGTGACTATAGCTATCAAGTACTTGGAAATAATTATTTTAAACCTAAGAAATTAAACTGAATACGATAAGGGGAGATGCGTAGGTATATCCTTAGACTGCCTGTGTTTAACTGCAAATTGTTTGTGCTGGCAACAGCACGGAAAGGTCCAAAATCCAGGATTCGCATCCTCTCTATAGGCCGGCCTCTCTTTAGTTTACTCATTGTTCGATATCCAACAGAACCTATAAGCAATTTACATCTTACCTTTTTTCAAAACAATTTGCACTAAGATACACCTGTGAGCTGAACTGCCTGGGCATTGTTGACATTTGTATGCTTCCTTTCAACCCACTGACACCGAGTCTAGAAATTTGACTAGTGACTATCGTGAAAATGAACTGAAATAAGATTATCTGACCGTGTTTTTATTTCCATCTACTATCTAGCCGACTTCTAACGCTATTTACGGCTTCTCCAGCTATTTTTAACTCGAAAATCAGTTAACGTACCAGTTATATCAATAACGGCGGTTTAGTTTTTCTAGCTGGTAGCTTTATTCCCTTCCCTTCCTAAGCTATAAGATAGCATTAATTTCAGTAATTATTCAAGATAATTGAAAAGCGGTTAAGTATTTGTAGTACAAGTTACCACTAGTTATTTAGTTTTTTTTACTATTTTTATGCACTCTTTAGCTGGTTTCTTTCGTAAGCCACACAGCTGCCAAATTTAACTCAAAAAACCAGAAAAATACCAATGGATTAGCAGTATCTTTAGCTAGAATTTTCTCTACCCAACTGGCTACACTCGGCCTAAAAAGACTAATCCTGAAATACACGCCGATCCTGCCATGGACGCCCTTCCATCAGCCCAGCCAGGTACGCATATTAATCCTGCTACGACCCTCTACCGATCCGTATTCGTCCAGCACCTCTTCTGCTTTCATTTGAAATTCTTATTCAGTCAATGAATATTAATGCATCAGTGCCGATTTGTCAACGTATTCAGTAATACTTGGTTATTCTCGTACGTTGTTTATCTAATGCGCTCCCGTGCATGCAGATGCACAATTTGCCAGACTGCTGAAAAGGTTACAGATTATTTCCAAGTATTCTCAGACATTCCCTGTTAACTTACTGTATATGCTCTTCAGATGCACATGCAACTTTCTCACCCACTGTTTATCTGATGTGGTTTCCATGTTATCAATGTTTCTGGTGTAATGAAATGTGAAAATTTATTAAACACAGTATATCTACAGAAAATTGCTCGTCTTAATTGGCTTCCTTTCCATTAAAAAAAAAATTTACAACGTTTCTGCCATTTAGAAAACTGAAAATTCCTTTGTTAGCTATTTTTTGGGAATATTCTTTCATCACAGATTCTGTTCAGTTCTTGACCACTTAACTACTCGTGATATCTACAGCGTCAATATCAAATTCTAAAAATTATATATGGCTTGCGCTTCGTCCATTTTCTAAGCCTATGGCAATAATTCCAGTAACCAGTCCCGAAGCTAATTATGAAATCAATATTTAACACTGTATATCTTCGCATGTACCCAAGCCAGTAGATGTTTGGAGGCGTTGCATTTTCTGCATTAACAAACATTCTAGAAGAAACCACATTGTACGTGAGGGACAGTACTGTGGCCATTATACTCAGCAAGTACTTGTAAGTGGGAAACACGTATTTTTTTATCAAAGATGGCGGCGCTACAACTACAAGGAAACATTCTAATAGCTTCACAGCATAGGGGCGATACTGTGCAAAAAACTATACCAATTCATTCAATACACCACTAACACTGAAACTACACATATATATCAGGTTCAAAAAGTAACTTCCATCTGCGAAAAGCGTCGATATACCAGTTGTGAGGTGTTGCATAAATTGTGCTTAAAGAATAAAAAATGAACCTTACGTTTAAAACCAACCCCAGTGTGACGTCACAACCTTTCAAAGTCAGTTGCATATATGCAGGTTCACCTACCAAGACACAGTCGAGTTTTCTATGTGGCGGTGGCAAGCTGAGGCTTTTCTTCACTTCAAACAACATAGTTTTTTTTCTGATAAAGTACACTCCGGAGATAACTCGCTACTGCCTCTCCCTTGGCTCATCACTAGGTGCAGCATCTCTACACTTGTTGGAGGGAGAGCATATCATCCTCTGGACTTCATCCGAAGATCATTGACTCATCGGAGTTAATTAGTTTGTGAGTTAGCGTCATTATGATTAGTATGAAGTATTTTCTTAAAAAAGATACAAAGTACAACTTTTATAAGAATCAATTCCCTGCAGAGAAAAGGATAATAAATTCTTTCAGCGTTGACAAAAAAGTAAATGCGGCTAGAACAAGGCCACCTAGTTGTTTAGGTGGTGTTGGCTATAATCGGCCGTAGAATTTCGAAATCATATAGCGTGGCACTCTTTGTAAACTTGGTAAAACAGATGGCTCTCAGATAGAGCTACCAATCAATTTATAAATTGTTTAGCTCAGCTGGCTTGTACTCTCCCTAACTGTGAAGAAAATGTATGTTAAATAGGGTTACCAATCGCCTTAGGCTTACAGGTCTACTGCCTTACACTCAATGAACTGAATTTAGTAAAAGGGCTGTCAAAGAGGGTCGCCAAGTGCCATAGACCTTCCAGATCGGGAGGGGGCCTTGCACTCAGTCTAGAGTGGTCAAAACAAATAAATGACTGTCAAATTGGGTTACCAACCGCCGTAGAATTTCTAGCTCCACTTGCTTGTTCCCGTATCTAACCGCCTCCTACTTCCGTTCTGGTGAGCACAAAAGAATAATCCGGTACAAGCGAGCAACATATTGCACTTATACGCTTGAAGCAATTAAGGATTATTGCCACTAGACCCTGGTATTGCGCCCTCATGTGGCACCGTGCATTGCACCTCGTCGTGTCTAGGGCGCCTCTCAATTGAATTGCCTTTGAATTGCATCAAGTTTGCAACGCGTAATTGCCCCCTCGCCTCCTCTTTTATTACCTCATTAATGTTCCATGGTAAGCGCCGGATGAATTTTGGGGACAGGGGCGTGTTATCTTCCTCAGATCACTTTTGTAAACTTAATCTACGTTCATGAATATAAAACTTTTATGGTCAATATACAATTAAGGCGAGTGTACACCATACCCAATCAGGACGTACACATACACGGAGACCAACAGCTATATATTATAGCTGTTGGTCTCCGTGTACGTACCACCTAGCGAGCGACTGTCTTGCTGCGTCTTTGTAAGCACAACCATAGTTCTGTCAAATGATTTATTGTATAAAATGCTGACCCAAGTAGCTCTTTTAAAGTGTTGGCATGTTATCTCTTCAAATATAGAAAGAGTTATAATTCTGATACCTGCCCATTTACCTCGTGTTTAAGCAGATACAGCAACGCATTCTTGCTCTGGGTAGAACTTACAGAGATCAAGAAGCTGGTCATGTACACACTTTGCAACTAATACAAATGTGTTCGTCTATATACAGTTGGCTGTTTGAAAACGCCTCGGTTTATTTCAGCTGCTATTTGGCTAAAAATTTTCGACTTGGATCTTCCGTCACTCGTTTGGTAATTGAATATCAGTAAAATATACTGTAAGTCCGGAATGCATGTATCCTAACTACCGGTAGTACTAAAACCATATGAATAAGAAGTAGGCACGCCTTAACCTCTCCTTATTAGTCCTCCGAAACATTTCTACCAGCTGATAGAAATAGAACTTTATGCCAACTGTAAGCGACTCCAAAACTTTATTTTCCTTTCTAAAGTAGGCCGTGCCGTCAGTAAATTACTGCAGAATATCAGTGCTTCAACAAAACCCGTTTTCTTCGCTGTTAGCTTCTTTTCAAAGGCTTTTGAAACGTCAATTTAATATTCTTCCAGTGAGCAAGATACATATTTTCCTGAGATATCGTAAATCTTTTGTAGAATATACGATGAGAAGCAATTGAACAAAGTTTGTTACCGACGACGTGCGTTCCGCTGTTCCTCAGCTCATAAGGTGGGAGGATCAAAGCTGGTCAATTTAATGCTTGACATATTGTGAAAATTTGGGGATGTTGTAGGAAGATGTAACCGTGATAAAGAATTATCCAAAAATATAAACTGCACCGGAGAGCCTACGCTGTCAAAAATGACAGCGAGGATTTTGTGATGACCCCTCATCCTAATCATATTTTCGTTACTAATATACTTCTGAAGAATTCGTGACCGACGGCCAACTTATATTAACATAACGGATGAGTGCCTTGTCGTTTCAATGCATTTGCGCAGTACACTCGTTCCTTCCCTTAGATGACACGAGGAAAAGAATAATTGTATATTAGCAAGCAATGAAGCATTGTAAATTAGATTACATTCCCCGCTCCGTATCCTGTATACGATGGCATGAGAGACCTTCAATACCTCGACGTTTTTGCGCTCAAGTGAAAGCAAATACTGCTTCGTCGAAGGAAGAAAGCAAGCTGGAAAAGATAATTACCGTGTCTACTGCACGGTAAACAATCTCTTCTCGTGTGCTTCGTTGATCTTCTACTCAAGCTGTACGTCGTGAACTGACGGCAAATGATGTTTCAATGGATGAAGAAAGCGATGAAAATCAGACTTCATGGCACTGGTAAGAAAAGCAGTTAGGTCAGCGGCGCTGGCTCAGCAAAAAGTCCATTCACATAATAAAATACGTTTGCCGATCATCTGCAACTTGGTCTCTCTGAAACATATCAGTTTTTAATGAAGCGTAAAAGGAGTGCTAGAGTCTCCAACCTGTCCCAATTTTCGCCTACATGTTTTCCTAAAGCGTGACAGATGATGGACCGTTAAATAAACAAACAGATAAATACACGTGTCTTTATTGCATTGTAGATGTGTAAGTGAAGAATACAATTTTTTCTATTTCAAATTATGACCCGTCGCATTGACTTCAATATATATATAAAACCCGATGTGGACTATTATATGTATTTTTGTATAGATGGCTAACAATTTTTGTCTACGGACCATTAGATGGCTGACGTCTCATAAAGGTACCATGAATCTGGTTCGTTCAAATAGCCTGAAAGTAAGCCTGAAAACTATTAAAAGCACCGTAGATTTTCTCCGGTTTGGTCTCATTTGTAGGAATATAAATCTACGTTTGAACGCACGCCCACTTCTCGATAGTAAAACACGTTTTGGACTCTGTGACTCACCATTGTCGACCACCGCCCTAGTACAACAGCCCTTTCCAATGAGCTCTCGAGGTTAGGCCGAGAACCTTTTTAGGGTAGGCGGAGTAGGTCTGGTTTGTCTAGTGTTTTGATGTGTCTTAAAGTGTTTTAAACCCGTATATATAATAGGATATTAGCAGAACTAGTCCTTGCTTTAATTAACCTATAAGGTTCTCGGCCTAACCTCGAGAGCTAATTGTTGGTTAGCTATTCGTTGTCAATCTCTGATTGGCCTTACTTTGCGTCAATGTTCTATTGGCCTTACTTAGCATCGTCATTATAGCGTTTGTAGCAAGATTAATGCTGTGTAAAAAGTGATGTACCTCTATTTGGTTAATACGAACTATATATATATATATATATATATATATAT
>LQNS02277097.1:30664631-30675745 GCA_001587735.2 Parhyale hawaiensis | reverse complement strand
GAGAACATGTCACTAGTATAGAGAACAAACAACAGCGGGCCAAGCACACTGCCCTGAGGGACGCCAGACCCCACCCCGACTGAGGCGCTCAAAACGCCGTCAACAGACACACTCTGCGTTCGCTCAGAAACAAAATTGCGAATGATTGACAGAACCCTTCCACCCACACCAAAATACTCCAGTTTGTATTATAGACCCCTGTGGTTAACCGGGTCAAACGCCGCGCTAAAGTCCAACTGGACAAGGCGTGCTTCCGACTCGCAATCCAGCGCTGATTGTAAAAGGTGTGACACCGACAGGAGAGCGTCACAACAGCCCAAGCCAATTCTGTACGCAAACTGACCAGCAGGCAGCAACTCCGTAACCTCAGCAAAACGACCAAGCTTACCAGCAATCAAGTTCTCGAACACCTTCGACAAAATGAGCGTCAGGGTGATGGGTGGATAGCTGGCCACATAGGGCGACACCGGACCCTTGGGAATAGGAGTAATATTCCCAGTAATATTCGCCAACAACGAGGAAAACTTCCTAACCGTATCAGGCGCCGGAAGATCACTACAAGCTTGGGGGCAAGAACATCAGCCAGCTGCTTATAAAACAAAGGAAACATGCCCACCGGATCCACACCTACATACTGATCAAGTTTAAAGAGATATCCGAAACGTATCTAACGCAATTTCAGAGCAAACTGAACTGACTGTTAACGTTTTAACACCTTATTTTGATAAACTCAAAGTTGCGTTAGGAAGAGCTTAACAAAACGTTCAGAGGACTAGCTAAGGAAACTCTTTCCTTTAACCAGCAAGAGTACCCGCCGTAAGAGGCCTTGCGCCTGATTTTCACGCCCAGTGGTGGCGTTTTGGCTCAATTAGAAATTTCCTGCAAGACAACCCAGATGAAATACTCATATAATATATATATATATTAACTGAACAAAATTCACCACTGAATCGCCGGCAGCGCTTGCGGTGGGGAAACTAATTAATGATTTTGGCAGATGAATATCAATTTGTTTATACATTGATGAATAAATACACAGCGGGAATGACTATGTAGTATTATATTGATAGATTCAGTGTTTCTCCAACCCAGATAAAAACTATACAGTGTTGATCATTTTGTACTTCATGGAGCACGCCGTCATTTATTTAATACCGGCTAAGCTTTAGTTTTATGAACAGAGCTCCAACTGTTAAAAATTACTCGAGCATGACGATGTAACAATGAGGCTACGAAAAATGGAATTTTATGACCTCCGTGAACTTCAAGGATTGCGTGCTTTTGCTTCTCGTGCTTTACATTTATATTCACAATTTGTACATACAGTATTGTTTTCCTTATTTGTGCGACTTATTTCACTGAACCGAATCTACTTACCCTAATCTAATTATCACGTCTAACCTAACGTATCCTAACTTAACATAAATATATGTACTTCGTTTACCTATAGTATCTTAGTCATCCAAAGCACCTCGTTCGTCCAGTTGCATGAAAGAATAGGGATTTAGTGAATTCACTTGTGTCATGACCTCCTAATCAGAAATTCCTATGTATTTATCCAATCAGATAATCTACTGTATTGGTCCTAATCTTACAAAGATACGCTATGCATGTTCGTTATCTTCATCAAAGTTCAACCAAAGAAAAACCTCCAATCCTCGCGGAAACCCTAAGCCCACTACATATCACGGAATCAGATGGTAACACTCTAACATGTACTAGCAGTGAAACTCTACAGGTAATAAGCGAGGCTTTACTTATCTCTATGAAGCATAGATATAAACGATCCTTGGAAAAAATAAGGTAGGTAATTATTACATCTAAAAAGATATTGAATCGGCGGCGCACCAGGCAACTAATCGGCATTGGAGCCTCAACTGTAAGAGTTCACACCTTATGCCGAGGCCACATACGCATTCGCACGAGCAACTGGCAGCGAAGATGGGTAGCTCACTCGCCATTTTGAAATATATTTCAACTCGGTAGCATAGATACGGTAGGGTGAACGACATGCGCATCCCCACATCACATTGTTCCTATGGAAGTCTAGTGTGCTTCTGCTAAAATAACTACGGTGCGCTTTCATGTTTCAGCACAGCACTTATAAGCTCTCCGTGCTCAGCCCCGAACAGAATTAACCTCACGAGACAAAGAATGCGGACACACACAACGGCTTTCGCGTTTCTACAGCGGGCTGTAATAGACAAACATTATATTCCAAAAACTGTTTTGTAGTTTTTTCAGCCTCATAATACTATCTCTCCATCAAAAAGAAATCCCTAATAGAATTCCTGGCCGCTGCAGAAGTTCTACCAGCAAAGGCAAAGTCAACTTGACCGCACCTCCTACTGGGAAACCTACTCGCACTGGGTCGTGCTGCAGATATATGCCCACTGGCCCGAGAAGTGTTCTGCACGCTTGCAGTCGACTAAAGATCGTCAGAGACCGTCCCAAGCACTAGTTAGGGTCAGTACCCCCACAACAGTTTCCGAACGCTGAGTGCCAACTCAGCAAGCAAAGCACCGTAAAAACTCACCTGCCTGGTAAGCAGACTCGAACTTCCGCCCTCGACGTGTGAGAGTCTGACACTTTTTATTATCATGACATATAACCGTGGAATAATTTGCGCAGTACGCCAAGAAGTTCTACTAACAATGTTATCAAAATATAGTGGAATGTTCGATTTTCTCATTAAAAGGGAGCTAATCTATCCGATTAGCTTGAACACTTGTGAGGCTTTACTCTTGTTCGCTGAATTTATAAGCATCAATCGCGTTCTTTGGAACAAGGTAACGCCTGAAATGTTTTCCCAAAAGTGAATCCATGGATCAGGATAGAAGTTCCAGACGCGTTTAAGCAAATTGAACTAGATTATCTCGGTTAACGTGGGTTAGGCAAGGACGCTTTCACTTTAAGACGTACACCAGCGTATCATGCAACGAATAGTTACAGGAGACAAGGAAGTTATAAAAACTTAATGGACTAAGTACCACACACCACCTTTTGAGGTTTGACTCCGATGGTTTTACCCAAAAAGTAGTCTCTGCATACTCTCGAAACCCTTGTGAATTGCTATTCCGTTTTTTGTCTCATATTCTTTTGTTCTCGGCAGAACGCTTTTGTAACAAGGCTGCTCCCCGTATGACCGTGATGCTTCGTAGCCTTTGCAGTGATAGAGTTACACTAATATGCAGCGAAACAGCGATAAGAAGCATCGTAGAACTACACTATGCGTTTTGGCCGAATCTAAGTGCTCGACGAAACCTATAACTGATTCACGACACGTAAATAAAGTACTTTCTAATAAGCACGCAAGGGCCTCACACAAAAAGCAAACTGTTGTGGTGATGCATGAAATGCGCTTCTCAGCAAGAAATAGAAATTGCGGGTCAACTGTGCGCGACAATCGTTTAAGTTTTTACACCAAAATAATGACCTGTAATTGATACAAATTAATTTTGTCCTATGCCCATGACCAATGTAAATGAAAGTGAGTTTCTTGCCACTAAACATATTTTTTGCATTACCAGGAACTTTTTTTTGAAGTCGTTGCTTTAATTGAAAAATATTTTATCGAAGTTTTAGCATTCAGTTATAGGACTGACTTGTCAGGAGTGGACCGTGAAGTCTATATAGTTTGGTGTATGACAGCACGTATCTCGTATATCAGATTTATCGGACAACACTGTTATCTCTACGCTTTATCGTCCTTCTACCACAATGCCACAGGAATCGTTAGATCAGTACATTAATTTCTTCCCGTTAGTCACATATATATGCCCACACAGTCACCAATATACCACATATTGCATCTAACCAACAGCCAGCATGCCACATACAGCCCACATTTCACAAAACTTCCTATACCGTACAGTCTTTTCTTTCAAATAGCCACAATGACGCGACTTTAAAGGCTACATTAGTAAATATCTACTTTTTTGCTTTCGTTCCACCACACTGTTTCTTTTGTATACCTCAAGACAGTAATACTCATTCAAACTCCACACTCGTCTGAGTGATAAAATTGTTCTCTTTACAGAAATCTTACTAACACATTTTCGAATACCACACTCACCAATAGCGACACGTTATTGCACCAATCAGCCGTAGTTACCCTATTTCAAATGCCACAATCTACAGAAGCTCATAATTGTTTTTTCTTCTACCATCCAAAATTAAAATTTTTCTAACTTCTCAGCAGCCAAAATTTCGTTAGTTCTTTTTGTCGTCCATCGGCAACGGCGCCGCATTTGCCAACTTACAATCACCAAACGTCCGTAATATTTCACCCCTTCAGCCCCATGCAGTGGCGGTTTTTCAAAGGCCACACCCGCCAGAATGACAAACAATCTTGCTTCCCTCGGGCATCAGAACTGTCCCTCTTTCGTCCGTACCTCAGCTCCATCCGTCCCTGGAGCCGTGCACCTCCCATATAAAGCCACACCACACCTGCACCGCTTTAATTCTATCGCTCTACATCAGTTTTAATAAGCAGCAGCTTACGTATAATCCCCCAGCATGGGGATTAAAATCGACTCCATCTAAAANGGATTAAAATCGACTCCATCTAAAATACGACTGCTGCCCATGCGCTAAGTAAAAGAGGATCTGGCCAGCGGGGCCGAGCTGGATATGCTGCAGCTACCTGCGGGGTTTGGTACGACTTAGGGAGATTCTTTCATTTTGCTTCGCTTACCAGATATTAGTTTCAAACGCTCCTTGCATAATTCTGCAGAGAATTCTAGATGCTGCCATTTTGCTTGGTTTATGATCAAGTAGTTCTTGCATAATTCTGAAGAGAATTAGAAATTTTGCTCGGTTCTTATTCAAGTATTTCTCGACTAATTCTACGAAGAATTGGAAATGCTTACATTTTGCCGGGCTTATATTCAAGTATTCCTAGCATAAGTCTGCAGGAAATTGGAGATGCTGCCATTTTGCTTTATTGATGCTTAAAACTCTTAGCATAATTCTAGAGAGAGATGAAGAGGTTACCACTTTGCTTAGTGTATGGTGAAGTATTTCTTGCATAATCTTGCTGAAAATTACAGATGCTACTATAATGTTTGTTTTGCACTAAAAAATTTCTAGCATAATTGTGCAAAAAAATTGGAAATGTTGCCATTTTGCTAGATGAATGGTAAATAATTCTCTACGTAATTCTATAGAGAATTGGAGATACTGACACTTTATTTGGCTAAGACTAAAAAAAATTCCAAGCATAATTCTTCTGTGAACTGAAAATATTGCTATTTTGAATGGTTTCTGTTCAACTATTCCCTGCTTAATTTTATGTTGCTTAGTTTAAGTCCAAGTGTTTTTAATAAATTTATTCAGAAAATTATACATTTGTTTTTTTTTCAATTTTCTTCGCTGAACAGATATTAGGTTGAAAAAATTCTTGCATTGGTCCATTTAAGTTTGGGATTCTTTCAGTTCGCTGTTTCTTAGTTTTACACGTTCCGTCCATAATTTTTCCCATCATTGTATATAGTTATTTTGTACTTCGTATATTGGACAAAATACTTGAAATAATTCCTTAGAGTATTCGAGTCTGACTTTCTGCTTGGTATGGGTTAAAGAATTTGAAATAATTCCTTAGAGTATTCGACTCTGACATTGTGACCGTGTTATGAGTTAAAAAATTCCTATCATAATTATTCACAGAAATCAGAATTCTTAGGGCGAGTTCGCACGTCATCCAAATCTACGCATTCACTCATCCACTAGCTAGTCCGAATCTGTTGCTGTGCCCTAGAACTATCAGAAAAGTACAATGTTATCTGAGTTCTATTATACTCGAAATATGATGAAATTTCCGTAACTTGCAAAGTGATACTTGCACATAATCTAATATGACGGTTAACGTTTTTATAACTTTTGTAGCGTACATAGAGTTGTGCAACGACGCCACAAAACATTCGGATAATTGGAGAAGTGAACGCGTTGAAATGAATGACGTTTGAACACCGCTTTACTATGAACTTGGGGCTAAATATTCCGCGCATTAGTTTTCAGAGAAATCCAGACTCTCTTATTTTGCATGACTAAAATTATAGCACTAATGGTGATATTCCGAGCCTTAATTTCTACGGAATTTCAAAGATTAGCAACCATTTTTGTCACTTAAAAAAACGTCAAGCAGGGGTTAGAAGCAAAGCGATTAGATTAGATTAGATAGGCGGCAGTAGACGAACCAATAAGCCCATTCCCAAAGAGACACCGGAACCTACGCCACGGCCCTCTGTGAGCTATTGCCATTGTGTTAGTAGGATATATAGGACTGGAGAAAAGAAAAAGAAACGAGAGAGAAAAAAGGGGAAGAATCCCAGCCCCAGAGACGATCATGAATGCACGCAAGCACGATCAAGGGCCACTGATATGCGGGGCCAGGCAGTGTAGTTGGAGCGGGAGAGAGAAGAAAGCGGATTAAGGTGGCCTAAGAATCTTTAGCCGTTAAGAGCTAGCAACTCCTGGAGGAGGAGTTCTTAGTTGTGGAGGATGTCTCTCCCAGTGTATGTCAAGCCGATTTTTAAACGCGTTGACTGGCTCCGCGCTCACAACGTCGGAGGGGAGTCCATTCCAAATGCTTTCTATGAAATACGGAAAGAACTGCTGACTTAAGGTCGTTCTTGGGGCTTTATGCTTGAGTTTTTGACCGTTGTTTTGGAAGCGATCATTGAGGTCTCTTTCAAAGAGTCCTGTTGTAGGTACGTCGTTGAAGCCGTTCAAATACTTGAATGTTTCTATTAGTTGCTATCTGAGTCGCCTTTGCTCGAGAGAGATCAGACCCAGCTCTTTTAGGCGACACTCATACGGCTTATTTCGCAACTGAGGTATCAATTTCGTTGCCCTGCGTTGGACTCTTTCCATGTTATCGATATCTTTGCACAGATGAGGCAACCAGAATTGGACAGCAAATTCTAAGTGTGGCCGCACTTATGCCTTGTACAAGGGTATGATGATATCCTTGGACTTGTATTCAAAATTTCAGGTGATGAATCCCAGTGCTCTGCTTGCCATTTTCATTTTCACACTCTTGTCAACTTGCTGACTGTGTTGTAGTTTGTTTGTAATAGTGATTCCCAAGTCACGTTGTTGGGTGACAGTAGCCAACACCAGGATATCCCGTTCATTTTCAATGGAGTTGAAGGGTTCACAAGCCCTATGTGCATTACTGAGCATTTGACGACATTAAAGCTCATCTGCTAAGTTGTGCTCCATTCCACGAGGTGGTCAAGGTCTTGTTGGAGCTCTGCTCTTTTCGTGGCATGATGACATAGTTTAGTATCATCCGCAAATTTACTGATGATACTACGGATCTTAAGATCGAGATCGTTGATGTAAATTGAAACAGAAGAGGACCAAGCACGCTACCTTGTGGAACCCCTGATGATACCTGAGTCTAAGCGCTCGTCTCAGCTTCAAGCTTGACTCGCTGTTGCCGACCAGTGAGCCATGCTGGGATCCATCGGAAATAGTCTCACTGGATGCCATGGGCTTCCAATTTTTTCCAATTTTTTCAATAGCCATTGATGGAGGACTTTGTCAAAAGCCTTTTGGAAATCTAGATACACAAGGTCTACACCATTTTATTCATCTTTAATATCTGTAACTTTTGAGAAAAAGTCCAATAGGATTGTTAAGTAGCTTCCTCCATTTCGGAAGCCATGCTGGGAGTCAGATATAAGCTGATGCATCCTCAGGTGATCAGTGATGCGCAGTGCAGTGAGGCGTTCGATGGTTTTGCTAACGACCGATGTAAGACTGATTGGTCGATAGTTGTTGGGGCATTTCTTTTCCCCCTTCTTATGTATCGGGATCACATTAGCTAGCCTCCAATCCCGCGGAACTTGTCCTGTTTTTAAGGACCGATTGAAAATTTTGAGCAGTGGCTTCAGGATGACTGGAGCCATTTCCTGTAGTACACGAGGAGTAAGATTATCTGGGCCAGTGGATTTGCACACATTGAGGTGGGTCAGTTCTTGAAGGATCTTGATCTCCGTGAAAAAACACATGTGTTTATGGGAGCAACTTGCATCGGTACTGGTTCAGGGATATTCGTAACATTTTAAATAGTAAATACAGAGGTGAAATAGTCATTCAGGATTGTGGCTTTGTCTCTTAGGTTTCACCATCAGGTCTTTTGAGCGGGCTTATTGATTCTTTTTTGAGTCGTCTTTCATTTACATATTTATAGAATGCCTTTGGGTTGCGTTTTGCAATAGCGGCTACGGAGACTTCTTTTTCCCTTTTTGTGGTCCTGACTATTTTCTTTGCATCCCGACATGCCCTTTTGTGTTGGACCTGTTCTCTGCATTACGCTTGAAACAATTGAACTCTGTATAAAGTGGGGCAGGCTATAGTTCCAAAAGCTTCAAGGGTAAACAGTTGAAGGCAAACCCGTGAAACTCAGTCCGATAGGGTGAATCCAGTGCACCTGTTTGAAGTTTCAAATAAATCATGCCTTGTGGGCTCAACTTCGCTCGGTTTCGCTGTCCCTATTGAGGTAGCAATACTGTATGTCTGACACTACACACAGTATGTATAGTGACAAACACTGACTGTAATGAACGAGCTTTTCTAAAGCCCTTTAACTTAACAGTTGCAGCACGAAAGCTATCGAATGTCCGTTAACTTTTTACTATGACTAATGTACTCGACAGTCAAAAGTGACGGCGAAGAGTCAAGATATTTCTCTATTACCACACGATCGTTAATACAACTGTCAAGTTAAAGGAACATAAGAGATGAGCTTCTCGGCTTCCCACCTGCTGCGTAAAGTTGCCGTATATTTTTGCCTTTGTCTGCAACCTTGCCTAACTTTCGCCTGTTTTCTTGAAGCGTGATTGATGGAAAACAGATAAATAAACAAATAAATATATAAACAGCTAAATACACATTGGTCTTCACTATGCTGTAGGTGATCGTGTTGTTCATAGATAGCGTATCATTACAATTGTTTAGATAACGTAAAATAATACTTCATTTGAATTATGAATATATGGAACCTGGAAGTCCTTTATTTCCACTGATCATTACAATTGTGTATTTAATCAACTTACTTGCGTTTGTGTGAGCATTTAGATGCGCACTTCAACTTCATCATGATATGCATGCAGCTACCGGGCAAAACGTTTTCTTTCTGTAGCTTGAGGATGAAAATGCATACAGGTTATGGTAAACAAATATGTTCCCACTTCGTCTAATCCCTCAATGTGTTTGATTTCTCCGAATGTAACCCTGCCAAATCAGAGATTTACCTGTACAAATTTTTGGTAAATTTTCTTGAGCAAAAGTGTACAATATGTTAGAGCTCAAGGGCCCAGAACAGACAAAAAGAGCCAAATTACTTATTTCAGAAGTTTGAAATGAATCTGGTAATTTTTACATGCAGTCTGTAAAGTGTTCCATTTCTCAACGATGCAGTGATGACGAAAACATGAGCCCACATGATCTACTTGAGGAAAATGTGTCCAGTTGGAAATGGCTTAATCTGTCCAAATTCCAGTTCAATTTTGTTTTCGATTACCGACGAGTTTCCATGAGCGATTGCGCCTTTACTTGTGCATCACTCACTTATGTAATGACTGCTCTTACCTTAGACATGAAATCACTTATGCCTTTAGTAATAACGAGGATATAGAAAAAGAGTGATAAAAGCTTTGTGAAATTGGTAACATGCTTATAAGCTTGGTCACAGCTTTACGAAGGTTGAATGTCTGCTGTTCAGCAGCTACCTCTACCCCTCATATTGAAACTCACTTCGCGCAAACTTCAAATTGAAATCCATTGAACGCTTACATTATAAGTCAGTTTTTCCACTGACTCGTGAACATACCAAGGTTAACTGATGCGAGTCTTTTGTAATATTAACAAAAAAACCACAGACTGTCTCAAAATCAGGACCAGAAAATAAGATTATCGGCATGCAAATCGGGACCGAAAAATCTAACAGTTCTTTAGCAGTTCAGCAAATCCTTAGTACAGTACTTCATATCAGACCCAGTGATGCTAGCTAAAGCGCACCAACCACATGATTCCTAACACCAGTTGTCACATACGACCACAGCACCATGCACCATCAAACCCTGCACCAGAGCACCACACCGGCCACCACCAGCACCGCACACCTGGCTCACCCCCGCAGAATTAAGGCAATAATTTCGGTGGAGTGTCACGGGAGATCCGCGCAGCTCAGCGCCTCTCACGCGTGGATTATCTGCTCTTACTGCTGCTGCTGCTTCTGCTGCTGCTGCTGCAGCTTCCCAGTCCTGCCGACACTGATTCCTGTTCCTGCTGTAGCTGTGCCTATGTGTCTCCTGCTGTGATCTTACCTGCTCCTCCTGGTTTTCTTTTACTCCAACCGGTTCCCCTACCATTTCCAGCTCCTTCCACCTTTTTTGTAACTCTTTCTAGTAAACCTCACGCGACCCATCTGACTGTAGCATCTGCAATTTTCCATTCCGTAACATCGAACAATATTCCTGAGACAGCTTTCGCCCTGCCAAGTTATAGTGACAGCCTGATCACAGTCCTGTTTCGTGATGTGAGTGCGTGTGTTTGCTTACTCATCACTGTTATTGACACACGATTACACCACGCTATCTTGCACAACACCTCTCATTCGCTCGCTCCTGCATTCATCTCTCACGCCTGAGACAGATGGATGGATAGCAAAAGGATATTCGAAGGTAGAAGGTCGAAACTGTTACCGCAGCAGATACTGACTTTTTTGTATAACATTTTGCAGTGTTTCACCGCTCTCGGTGTTTCAGGGTACCACTGGGGATTTTTTTTGGTCGCTGGAGTGCTAAAGCTGTTGCTCTGATAAATGCTTTGTGTTCTGTGCAATATTTTGCAGTGCATCCTCTTTTTAGGCGCTACAAGGTAACATTAAGCAAATATTCTGGACGAGTGTTCAAAGTATTGTTCTGGCAAACGCTTTGTTTTCCGTACAATATTCCCAGTGCTTTCTCGTTTCAATTCTCTCGAGGGTAGAAATATTCATTAGAGCTCCTGTTCGCTCTTATGCCATGTTTCCGTGCGGGGAATTGGAAAAGTACGGCAGTTAGTGCCAGCTTTGTATGACTTTACTCGTTTCTGTGTCGTTG
>LQNS02277097.1:30614951-30628227 GCA_001587735.2 Parhyale hawaiensis | reverse complement strand
CATGAACGGATCTTCAAGAAAATTGAACAAGCTGTTATTAATATAAAAAGGCACAAATGATTAGATTTTGGAGTTAATACAAAGAAAAGTATGGTTTCAGAACCAATTTGAATTTTTTGCTACCGTTGCCTCACTTTGCGGAGGTATGCGCTCTCAGAGTGATCTAGTTCATAAACGAATTGTCGGATCACTATGGTATTTCAGCACAAAGCCTTTCACACCCTACCTAGTTTATGGCCCACGTAGCATATTTCTATATGTGTATAAAGAGGAGTTTACTCATGTATATTAGGCCTATATTAAGCTGAAGCCTGGAAGTCGCGTCTACATGTTCGAATGAGTACCTAGTGTAACCAGGTTGTCGGGGCGAAATATCAGTAGACCGGAGCCGAAATATCTGTATTTTGCTAGAATTATCTGTAAATCTAAATACTTTCACTAACGTGTCTTGTCTGTCATTTATCTATAAATTATATTACAGAGCGTTTCGAACTCTGAGTTATACGGCCTATGGCAAACTATACCCATCGATCGATTATAGGTTGTGGAAAATACCAATCTAAGGCAGCCACTCCTCTGGGGTCAATTGGCATGTATCTGCAACACGAACCAGTGCTGGTTGGTTTTCTAGTTAGAGTGTGCGGCCAAGTTTAATTCACATTTACATGTACTATTATTACTATGAAGCTCTCCCTCCACCCAACGTATCATCTCCAGCGTTGCAAAGGCTAAGGATGCACATGCTATACGAATAAGTTAATAATCTCTAGATCACACCTATATACCGCTTCGACTTCTGCTAAGAGACTCAAATCTAGGTTTCTCCCCCACCAAACAAGATTTCAATTCTTCATTAGTTACACTAGCTTCAAAAGGTTCAGGAATCCATAGATAATCAATCGATGAACTTTCCTGACCATCTATCGTGTTCATAAGACTAACTCTAAAGGCGAGTTCACACAACTGTCAAATGACCGTGTTCCGTCAGTTCAGCGACCGAATGCGTTGCGCTGTATCTGTTTAATCTTTTCCCTTGTGAATCCATCTGCCTTTCCCATACGAAAATCACAAAAAATTGAAGTGTGCATAGACCACTCTATGAGAGAAGTTATTAAACAGCAACTTAGTCTACTACTTACGTAGTTCTAATTCACTCAAACGTTTTATCGATATTAGAAATGTTAGCAATAACACTTGCTTATATTTTAACAACGTTTTAGGCAAGCACGAAGTTGTGATTACAAAAGCACAACAAAAGATTCGGAAGAATAGCTGAGAGAACGGGTTCATTTGACTGTCGTGTGAAACACACCGCCAATACGTCAGCTGCAGAAGTGTTCTACCCAAGGCCTCCCAGAGTACTTTAGAAGGCCTTGGTTCTACCCAAGGTTCCGAGTCTCGTCCTAACGAGACACAATCTCTGGCCATCGCCGGTTGGGCGGATTATCGCTCCCCTCTTATGACTGCCAGAGGCATTGTGCCTTCCTTAGTCGTCCTCTTGATATTTTATGGGCAGCGTTGTGTTATGGCAGTATATTTTATGGCTCATGGTATGTAATATTCTGCGGTAATGCTGGTATTGTGGGAGTGGCTTATGGCACATGATACTATGTTCCTTGTGCTAATTCTGGGATGGTAGAACACTAAATTTAGTAATAATAATCATCTTTTGCTAATGCTCGTCTTATGAGAGTAGTTTATGACACTTGGTCATATCTTGCGCTAATGATGATGTTGTGAGAACGTGTACTTTATGGTTAACAGTAAATATTATGTTGTGCTAATGTTGGTATTGTGGAAGTGGCTAGTGGTTGAAATATTGTACATCGATTTCTTCTATATTATTTTTTACTAATACTGGTATAGTGAACGAGTTTTATCTCTTGTGCTAAGGCTAGTATTATGATAGTAATTTCTGACTTATGGTATCATCCTATGCTAATGATCGTGTTCTGGGAATGCTTGTTTAGTGGCAATGGCACCACTATATATATTGTTGTGCTAATAATCTGGTATTATGGGTGTAGCTCATTGCATTTGGCTGTAATATTCCGGGAAAGTGAAGTAAACTGTGGTGCTATTGAAGACAAATTCACGTTTCTCACGGCAGTGAGTTCTAAATTTAAGGCCACCGCTACACCAGTGCAGCAAACGAGGTAAGACAAATTTGTTTCACGAAAAAAATGTAACGTCTGGTAGAGCAATCTACATACTATCCCCACCGACGCAACCTAGATCCAGCGACACAACTCGCATTGCTGCCTCTCACAGGCACCATGTCTCCGGCAGAACTCGCACTGCATTGCTCTCTGCCCTGGTGTAGCCCTGGCCTAAAGGAAACTCAATATTTGCAAAGTTTTCAACCCTAGGTGCCACCGTAGTATTATAGAATAGATAGGCGAAAGAAGATGAGTCAATAGGCCCATTCCCAAAGAGCCACCGGAACTTACACCCCGGCCCTCTATGAGCTATTGCCATTATGTTAGTAGGATATAGAGGACTGGAGAAAAAAAAAACTGTGAAGAGTCCTTGCTAAAGAGACGATCATGAATGCACGCAAGGACGATCAACAGCCGCTGATATGCGGAGCTTAGAGACGTCAAACTGTGTAGTTGGAGCGGAAGAGAGAAGACGGATTAAGGTGGCCTCGGAAGCTGTGGCCGTTAAGAGTTTACGACTCCTGGAGGAGGAGTTCTTAGCTTTGGAGGATAGATTAGATGATGCGAACAACTACTACTACTACTACTAGGTAAAAAACTACTAAAAAAACTAGAGTTCTTGCGGAAACTCAGCCCACAACAAGGGTTGCGGAGTCGTGGTCGGTCGGTCAGAGTCGGAAACGTGGTACAACCGTGAGTCGGAGCAAGTGAAACTGGGCCTTTTTTTTTATAAAAAAAGATTTTGTAGATGTCGAATATTTTACGGATCCGAAGAGCCTGAGTTAGAGTCAGGAACTTGCAAAAACCAGGAGTCGGAGTTGAACTTTGTCCATATGACTCAGCAAGCCTGCCTACAACATAGCACAACATTATGCGGCAGCACAGTGACATGATCTGAGCTTGTAGCCAGGCCTCAAGCAGACAGTGGCTGTCTAGGACCGAAATTTGAACGCACATCAAACAATCGCCAATACAGCCGAGCTGTCGCTGCTCTCGTGCCCGGGCAGTAAAATATTTTCTGGTTGAATTATGACCCAATTATAACCCTAAGCTCTTTTGTTGACACTGGACGAATGTTGACGTAGCAAAGAACAGTGTTATGGCTGCAAAAAGTCAAGTTTACTGTCAATCAGCCAATACGTTGGTTTCGGCATAACTGTATTTCAAAAGAGGAAAAGGAAGTGGCACGAAGTATGTCGATAGAAACGTGGAACTCATGAACGAGGTCGCTCCGCACAGGATCACAGCTCATGCGAAGAGTAACTGAGAAAGAAGAGGTAGCATAGAGCAAAGCATTAGTCAGGAGTAGTATACAAGTGCGAAGAATCAAAGGGGGCATGAAGGAACGACGTTTCGAAGGCCTAGCTAAGGCGAAGATAGCTTATCGATGGGGGCCCTACTCCTGACATACGATGGGCTAACCTAACTAAAGTGATGCTTTACGCAGACACTAGAGCAGTGGTTCCCTATAATCGTCTTTAGACCCCGTAGACCCACAGGGGTTTACCACATACCCTCTATAAGTCTTATATTTAAAGAAAACATCTATTTTCTTTCACTGTTTTGTATTTAAAAGCTTGAAATAAATTCATAACAAAAAGCTTATACCTATGCATCCAGTATTAAGGTAAAATAAAAAAATCAATATGCATGATTTATAAATTTTTACACATTTGTAGCGTAAAATCTGATGTGTTCCCTAAAATAATGCATAATTTTTCAAAAGCAGCGTGTTCTTTTAGTATAAGAGTAAATATTAATGTGACCTAAACTAAATCTCCCTTGTTTCGTAAATTTTAACTAAGTAAAGGTTTCATTACATATAAAATTACAACCTCTAAAAATATACCTTACTTTTTTTCACAAATCTGGTGCAATTTGAATCACTGACTGGCAGCAGTTCTAGATAAATGCTTATTAAATAACTTTAAATCTAGAACATTCTTGAGAAAAAATACACTAATATAGGAATTTCAGTTAATAATATATTACTTTTTTATTTTTTAGTTCTCTTCATTATTCTGTGTATTTTACAACTCTGATTGTATTTGTGTTATGTTACGCAGTTAATTACCTACGCCAAGGAGGTTATGTTTTTGCTTTGCTTGTCTGGCTGTCTGTCATATCGTTTGTCTGTATGGCTATTACCAAGATAACTCAAAAAGTTAAGAATCGATCCTTACGAAATTACTAGCGATTGTTAGGCACGTTAACAGTAACAGATCATTAACTTTTGGTGAAAATTCGTGAATCTGCTTGTTTGTCTGCCTATTATTTCTTAGTACCATAACTCAAAAGTTATGGACGGATTTTCATGAAATTTACATGGGTTTTTGGTATATTACGAAGAGTAAATGACCAAATTTTTGCGATGATATGTTAGTTCATTCGTTTGTTTGTTGCTGCGTTTGATTTTATGCTTGTTAGCACAATAACTCAAAAGTTAGGGATGGACTTTTATGAAATTTACTGGAATTGTTAGTAACAATAAAAGACATAAATGATTAAATTTTGGTAATGATTGGTTCGTCCGTTTGACTTATGTTTGTCATAATGTGTGTTAACAGCACAGCCTAAATCGAAGACTTATGAACGGATCTTCAAGAAAATCATAGAAACTGTTAATACTATCAAAAGGCACAAATGATTAAATTTTGGTGTTGATACAAAGAAAATCATGGTTTCACAACCAAGTTTAATGTTTCGTCAGTGTTGCCTTGCTTGGCGGAGGTATACACACTCAGAGTGCTCTAGTTAATATTAATAAAACAGTGATTTTTCTTTATCCTTTGTGACACAGGTTTTACCTAAATGTAGAATAATACATACATTCACCACTAAAACGTTAGGGGTTTCTGACTATGTGCTGCTCTCATTGCAGGGGTCTACAGTGATGAGTCATAGGGAACCACTGCACTAGAGACTTAACCCAGCACCGGCCAGCCGAAATATACCTTCGTATTACTACTAGCATTAATACTAGTATTAATGGAAGAGAGTCCATCTAGTCACTTGCCGCGTAACGGCGTAGCCTAAGAGTATAACACCCTGGGGGTTTCGTGAAGGATAGTTGAATTGAAATTATTAGAGTCCTAGTATAACTACTACAGCAGGTGGCATGAGGAACTAAGTTAGCAGCGATACGCCGTCAAATTAGAAAAAAACATTATAACAATGACTGAATTAAATAATGAATTAATCAGATATCATAGTTAGGCCGGTTGAAATAAGTCTATTCCAACGAAGCTCTGAAATTTTATTTAGTGGTAATTGGATATCAACCTATTACAGCTCATGGTTCATTTCCCAACAATATTTATAGCCTCTCAAGCGAAAAGGAAGCAGGGATGTATAGTAGTAATAGTATCGGGCCCTTCTTGTGTGTCCACATACTGCGAGCAACGTCTGTTTGAGGCTTCCCGGCATATAATGCCTCTCATACTATTGTCGAGTTCGGCTGTGCCAATCTGAGGCATGTGGGTTTGCGTTCCGACTCCGGTGATCTTTCCATTACTGATCCTGAACGTATCATCCTACGTCTGATTGTGAAAATTGTTGCCAAGTTTAGTTGTATACGATGTACTAATACATAGTGTATACACTGAAGAAAAATTACGCGAGTCATCACACTAACCCACATCACTCAGATTAGTAGGCTACAACCCCACCCGACGACAGCTCGAGAGGCATTACACCGTAGTTGGGACGCACGCAGTTGTGTTTGGCCTTCGTGAAAGAAAAGAAGAATAGCTTGCGGTAAGACTTGAGAGATTTGACCCATCAAAGCACGATGTACCACATCCAAAGCAGAATTATTCTTGGCTGGCCCGAAGCTTAATCGTAAAACAACTGCCGCGGAGAGGGGAAAAATTCTGTTGGACATATACTACAGTTAGGACAATGTTGAAAAAGATACCAAACCTAAAATAGGTTACTAGTAGTCCTGTGTATGTAATATTGGACTTCTATCCAAGTACTCTGAGAGTATCACTTAATGAAGAATAATTCAATTTTACCTTGCTTCTGCACGAGGTCACCACCTGAAAGATATTCGCACGAGCTATGCTAATTTTTGGGGTCGAGAATTTTTTACCATTTTTTTTTGCAATAAATTGAGTTTGGCAATTGGTGATCGTTAGAACCACCTTAATCCTTTGGGGTTAAAGCATGTTTTTTTTTATTATGAACTGGGCTTGGCAACCGGTGGTTGTAAGAGTCACAGTAATGTTTCGGTGTATATATCACTAAAACACGCACGAGCGTGTTTTAGTTTTAATCGCCGAGCGAAGCGATGAGTGGTGATAGTTTTTTTCATTTACGGTTGTATCCTTCTGTCTGTCCACCTAAAAAGAGGCAGGAGGAGTTTAGCCATCATTACTATCATATTCAGGTAGTCAGATGGGTTGACTAAGATGTGAAAAATCTAAAAAATATAGAGTTAGCGGGCCATAAAAAATGACGGCGTGGAATTCGTAAATTCTCTTCCCCTTCCCATTACCGCGGGTGATGGCCTTACGCCACGAGGCGTTCTAATTTTACAATAAATTGGGTTTAAAAATTGATGCCAGCGCAAGCTACACTAATCTTTCGGGGTTAAAGCGTGTTCTTTCCGCTTTAAACTGGGCTTGGCAATGGGTGGTTGTACGAGTCAAACTAATTTTCCGGGTGGAAAAGACATTTGTTTTGCGATAAACTAGATTTTTGCGACAAGCTGGTGGAACGGTCGAAATATTCTACAAGGAAAGTCTCATTTAATGGTTGGCCTGCGAAAGCCCAACCAAAATAGCCTATGCGGGTTCCTTTTATTTCCCTACCTATAATGAGCGCCTTATGGCGGCCGGAGAGAAGTGCTGACTCAGCGATTCCCATTCCAGTNCATCGATGGACATCGGCGGGATCGGGAATCGGCATGCAAATTTTATCCGAATAAAAGTCGAATTGGCGCAAGGAATATGGAAGGCCGACGTCAGGCAACACTGATTGGTAGGCCTGAAAAATCTGATGTAACCATTTGATCTGAGTTTTGTAATAGATGGGCATTAGATTAAATAAAGAAATTCCTCCATGCTTATTGATCGATCGCATGTGGAAAACATAATAATTGCAATGAAGCAATGCATATCACATAAAATGTATTTCTTCTTCAAAAGAAAACCTCAACGGGTAATTGTCTAAAAAAAACAAAGATTATTATTATTATAACATTGACAAAGTCATCATAAAAAAGTCATTACACAAAAGATAGAAACACTTCAGCTTGACCGTCCAAGAAAACTAAATGTTGTTATAAAACAATTAAAGGTGCACTCTGAAAGCGGAGTCTCCCGCCAAGCAACACGATGCTATCGAAAATTCTAAATGGTTCAGGATTTCTTTCGAATCATCACAGAAATTGTATCCTCCGTTCCTCATGTGATTCCTGTTTCTGTAAATTTCATGAAGATCTATCCATAACATTCGAGTTATGTTGTTAACATGCAGATAAAGAAGCTAATAGACAAATAAAATTAATGCTGGCAAAAACACAGTCTCTCAGGCGGAGTAAATAATGATAAAGGAGGAGCTTTAACAATTAAAATTTAATTGTAATGCAGTACCGGTATTGCAATGAATGATAATAAGACATTACTAAAAATAGAATCAAGTCTCCAAAAACAATATTATTATTATATACATATTTTGTTTAACCTTCGTAGCTGCAGCTCAGGCGTTTCAACACAGAAACTACTTGTGCAGTATTCAAATACCGCATATTGGGTAGGCGTGGTGGCCACGTGCGCTACTACGGGCAGGGAAACAAGGCGCAAAGTATAGTAGGAGACAATTACGTGGTCGGCCCCTTTTGTGTCCTTCCACACTAGAGAAACTAGAGATATCCCGTATACCAGGTCCGCAAGTCGGCTATCTCACGGGACAAAGAGAGGAAAGTACAGAACATACCTAACTTTACAAAACTAACTTCATCAGCAGGAACTTCGGCAAGCTGCAACATCTCCTGCGGAGAAGACAATAGGGACCCTTGGGGTTGTGAGGCCCAAATATATTGTAGCAGGGAAAGGGCCCGGCAGAATATATCCCTGAGGGCTGCGTTGCTCCTGTGTTGGAACACCATTGTGCATGGGTTCCATGTTCATTTTGGCATAATATAGCTCTACCCTTTCCATTTACCCTCTTAGAACAGTTTAGTACAGTACTGATTTACGGAGGCTCGAACTACCTTGTATAACTATAACCAGGACATCCCATTGCGTTGCTGCGAACGAGGCGCCGATTCGCACAGGGCTCTAAAGTTAAAAAGAATGTCTAAAATATGACTCGTTTCTTGCTGTTTTTGTGCTACGAGAAGAGTTACGGTCAATCATAAAGTGAACCTCCTACTTCTGAATTAGTTTAAAACTGCAGTAGGGTATAGTTTTAGGGTAACATTCAAACACCGCAAGTTGAAGTCGCGGCAACGTGACCACTAAATTGAAAAATTGAGTAACCACGCAAATTTACGTTAATCTACGCCCGCCATTACGGTGCGCAGTCGGTTCGGTGTAACTCTTGACTAACAATGGGCTCAGACGACAATCCACATACGTACTGCTCGGCCTCTACGTATTTTGTTGTCCTAGAAACTGCAAACATGTTTCTGCCAGAAGATTGGGCGCAAATGCCTTCATTGGCTGTACCTTTCATGTTAATCAAGTAAGTATCAGAAGAATTACAAAGTGTTACCTTGCATGCGCGTCAGCTTCCATTGTTAGTGTTATCGGTAAAGTTTCAGTTATCTCTTATAGTTATTGTGAATCAGAACTCTGAAGGCATTGCACCTGACTGCTATTCAAAAAGACACAGCAACGCATTCGAACGTTTAGTTACGTACAGGGACCAAAATACTGTCATGCAAGCGACACTCAATTGATGCAAACTTCAGTTGCGGGTTGACGCACTGCCGAATTATTGTCTAGACGCACGATAAACTTGTGACGTAGTAAGGACTGCCAAACGTAGGATAGGTTTAGAGCTCAGAACGTAAACATAAGATACACTGAGCTCCCTCTCAGGGGGCATAGGACGGGCCATAGGGTTAGGTTAGTTAGGTTCGCCCATCCTATGTTATGGGGCGCAGCGACCCTAGGGGGCTCGCGTAGGTTACCTTAGCCATTGGCTAGGATTTCAGGGCGTCTGTCTTTCGTGCCCAGCTTGCTCCCTTCCATTTTCACACTCCTTCTTGCTCATGCTTTATTCTGTACTTCCTCTTTTTTCCTGACTTGTTCCCATGCGCATTAATCCTGTGTGGGAACACCTTCGTGCATGGGTTCCCCGTTTCTATCGGCATACTCTATGCCCCTCCATTTCCTTCTCTTAGAAGAGCGTAGTACTTATTCAGGGAGACTCAAACTTTCTTATGCTACTACACAGGGTTCTTACTGCATGGGCGATGATCAATAAAGCAAATACAAATCAGTAGCAATCATTAGTTAAGTGGGCAAAAAGTGTTATACCCGACAGTGGTAGCAGAAAGTAACTATTATCGAGGTTCACGCTCATTTGCAAAGACGCGTTCGTTTCAGAGATTTATAACATTAAATAGTGAATTCGCTAAAAATTCTATTGTTGTACGAGAGAAACCATTTTTGTTGTCATGCCAATGATTAAATTAAGTCCAAACTGCTTGATTAGATTCTAAAACAAAAATAGAAAGGCATTATATTACTAATACACACCACTCAAACTCACTATTTTCGTCGACATATTTAGGTAGAATAAAGCACTCTAAAACGTTTTTCGCGAACAACGTTTCCGTCGCAAATGCTTCGTTTTCGAGATATTTCATTATGAAGTTCCCATAGTTTCTCTGTCACATTCACCATTACAACCATGTTGACTTCTACTTTTGTTGATCAACAAGGGCGCGACGATCGTACGCGTGTTCGAACACGTCCTATTAAGTCTTTAACTAATTCTGCAATCGCGAGCTAATTTTATTGAAGTATACAAATGTGTAATAACGTTTTCGTCGGGAACTTTGAAGTTCTGTTAAATACGCTTTTGGAATACGACCACGCCCACAATACTGGAACGCGCATTATGCAGTTTTCTACTGTCGGCAGTGGCGCAGTTTATTTCTTGCGTTATACATTATTTTGCCAGTATTGGTGGCTTTATGCGTAATAGTTAGTTTTTGTTAATATATTTGGGTAGAATAAGGCATTCTAAAACTTTTCATGAATAACGTTTTGATCGCAAATGATTACTTTGCGAGATATTTGACTTTGAAGCTGCCATGGTTTCTTGTGAGAGAATCTAAGTTACGCCATTACGGCCGTGGCGCGCCATCTTGAACGATGTCCCGTAATATTTTATTTTTTTTTGGGCTACAACTTTGCTCTTTCTGATTTAGGTTAGGTGGCTTGGTCTGGTTCTGTTATTATCTTACGAGAAATATAAATGTATAAACAGTGTACAGTGATATTGCGCTAGTCGTGATGATGGTTCTTATTTTCTCTCATAGATAAACAATGGGAACTTGAAAGTCAAATACTGCGAAAATTAAGCATATGCGACGAACACGTTATTCGTGAAAAACATCTTAGAATGCCTTATTCTAGTAAATATGTTGACAAAAACATTGAATTTTTAGGGGGGTTTTTGTAAAAAAAAAATACCAGTAGAATACCAAAGTGCGCGACAGGATAAATGGCAAATGCCATGCTGTTTTGGAGATGAAGACAGAATGGTTAGGTTGGAATGGGTTAGAAAATGGCTGAGTAAGCTAAGTTTGGCTTGCTGGCCTGTATCAGTAGGTAAAAGTTATGTATCACGGTTATTAAAGCATATAAAAATAATGACCTACTATTGCCGTTGAATGTCAATTACGCACAGTTTATTTGCACTGCGGTAACGTTAGAACGTTGCCTCAACACATCTGTAGCCAAGAAATTAAGAATTTACGACGGTGGTAACCTAGAAATTCGCGTACATAGCAATAATGTTTTGCCAGGATCAGGACGTCATGAAATGTCTTGGTTTGAGTGGAGGTGGGGAAGGGAGGGAAGTGGAACTTAAATTTTACCCACTTGAATCTAATAAATTGCTTCATGCTATAAACAAGGAGTAACGTCAAGTTGCATTTAAAAATGCTCGGTAAGACCATTATGTAAATGGTCTGGGTTCGAGTGAGCAGATAATCGTGAAAATTCGTCAAAAATATTTAAATAACTAAGGCCACTTATGAAACAGTAACGAAAATAAACTTAATCAACTAAACTAAATTATAACTAGAGCCCTCTCAAAGCGAATACCTCCGCCTTGTTAGGCAACATCACTGAAAAATTCAAATTAGCTCTGAATCTATAATTTTCTTATATCAGCACCAAAATCTGTCATTTGTGTCTTTTCAAAGTAGTAAGAGTTGCTGCAATTTTTTTTATGATATTCTATATTCATAACATTCCTAGTTTCTATTGCGGACAAACATTAGTCAAACATACAAGCAAATAAAGCTATCATCAACAAAATTTGATCAATTATGTTATAGGGAGCAGCGCACCTGGAGGATACTATACGCTACATTAACAGTAACTAGGCCTTCGCTTCTCTTTCGTACCCGTTTTGTTTCCTTCCATTTCCGTACTTGTATTCTTGGTAATTTGGTGTGTTCTTCTTTCTTTTCTTTTTGGGTTTTCTATTCCCATGCGCATTGTTCCTTTGTGGAAATACTGTCGTGCATGGGTTCCTCGTTTCTGTACACACTAGTGGACCCGTGCGTGAAAAATTCACGCAATAACTTATACGTTTGCCTAATGCCTCTAGGCCGGTGCAGAATCTCCTCTTCTCTTATTTGCTTCTTAATTTTCTTCTTTTCTTCATTGATCCTTTGTCGTGCTGTCATCCTTGGGTCTTGATATATCTGTCCGTCTTCACTGTAGAACTCATTTTATGAGGTTGTTTGAATTTGTTTTATCGTCGAAATATACAATGTGTTCGTTCCGTAGCAAGGATACCGTTGATACCGTCTTTCCACCTCAAATATCTGTTTCATTTGAGGTGCTCAAATTTTGACCTATGTAGAGAAAACTGCTTCGTCAGAGGAAAACAGTAAGCTAGAAGAAATAATTGTCTACTGCCTGTGAAAACTTAGTTTCGTCAGTTTCGTTGACAATTGCATCAAACTGGGAAGAATAGCTTATGCAACGAAATCATCTGTGGGAAGAAACTACGAATCAAGAAGCATGGGAGTGCCAACGGAAGCTTCAGATTATCTTCAGTGCTACGATTTCAACTACGGCAATGCAAGAAGTGCATTCAGACATAAGGTCGCCCTATACTTTGCCGTAGATTCGATGTATGGAGAAGCTAATACTTTTACAAATCAGACTAAGCCTGCGATTTCTTCACTGTTGGAATTTCAACTGTCCCTGCTTAAGATACGTTTGCCATCTTCTGCAACCTGGCCTATTTTCTGCCTATCACTTTCAATAGAGCTTGAGAAGACAGCCAGAGCCTCCTACCTGGGCTAAATTCCGCCTATCTATTTCGTTAAGAGCGTGACACCGAACATATAATATATATATTTATAAACACACGACGGTCATTCTTAGTATTAGAGATTAGATTAGATAGATACTACAGGTCCTTGCTGTTCATTCCTTGAAACACGGTAGTTGTGTGTAGGGAGGATTTAATAACTTTTATAATCATGTTTTGAGGGCTATACTCATAACTATTTTCGTAGGCAAACCGTCGTGTTTGCAGGGACGCAACAATACGTTCGAAAACTTACGGCATGCACTTTTTCCTGGACGTTGTGGGCCTGGACTTCCTCGGTTCACAGAAATCATATATTTAAATTTTGAACAGAAGGTATTCTACGATTTCCTAACATTTAATAGTTCTTAAACGTACCTCATCTAAAACTACTATAACCTAACGTACTTCATCTAAGCCTAACATACCTAACTTATAAACGTAAGAGACCATGACCGAAGGGTGGACATCCCCGTCAGTAGTAGACAAAGCGAGAGTATCAAGACAACCGTTCCACTTACGCGTTCGCTCCAGACGGAACGCTTATCTTGATACCCTCGCTTTGTCTACTACTGTAAATATTCAAAAACATCAGTTTACAG
>LQNS02277097.1:30580180-30594542 GCA_001587735.2 Parhyale hawaiensis | reverse complement strand
CATATTTGTCATAACGTTTGTTAACAGTATAACTCAAAAAGTTATGAACGGATCTTCAAAAAAATTGAACAAACTGTTATTGATATAAAAAGGCACAAATGATCAGATTTTGAAGTTTATGCAAAGAAACTTATGGTTTCAGAGCCAATTTGAATTTTTGCTACCGTTGGCTCACTTGGCGGAGGTATGCGCTCTCAGAGTGCTCTAGTATTTTATTTGTTTTTGCCCCAGCCGTGCAGTTCTATTTTGGGAATACTTTCAAACAAACGCCGTCTTCTGATCAACATATTCAAACTTTGACCTGCCGCATCTCTATTTGTTTAAAGGGCATTATAGTTTTCGAAAATTATTTAAAGAAACGGGATGGAAATTGGCGGCCCTGCAGCCGAGCTGAACAGGAAATTACATCAATATTTCAATAACTTAAAGATCAGATACATTGGGTTGAGGAATAAACCGCGAGCGTTTCTCACAATGTTTCGTTCTATAATTTACGGTGTAATTATTCAACAATGTAATCTCCAGTGTTGAAGATCACGTCCTTCCTTCGCTCATGTCAGAAAATGAAACGGGTTATAGCAACCTCACCGGTCATATATCTTGAAAGCCTGGGAGCAACGACGGCACGGCTTCACCAGTCAAAAATACTAGTTTTTTCCACTAGACATTCCATATTAATCATAGAAGAGAGAATCAAAATAAAAATATAATGGATCAAATACTCTATCTTTTAGAGTAAATAAAATCTCCATAAAATAATATAAAACACGCGCAGATGTCTCGTGTTTTTTCTTATATTTTTTCTGACAAAAGAAAAACGCACGCAAAATAGGCCTCACCTCACCCCAGTATAATCCTATAGACGATATAATTATCAAGTTGTGACGAACTACATGAATGTGCTCGCCATACAATGAAAGTTTTGTCTGTTCATGTTCGGACTCCTGTTCCACGAATGTGTTTACATTAACAACAGCTTTTCACTGAGCGCACATTCGATTGGGCACCGAAATTAAGCCTTCGAGGCTTGACTTGTTTCAAAGTTTAGATAGAAGCTTTGGATTTGTGACTTTGAAGCGTGTTGCAAGTGTTAGAATCAACGCAATTACGCTGATCCATCTTTAATCTCCATTTTACGGAGCATCATTACTACTATTGGAGGCCAATGCCTGAGAGTCAATTTAGCATATCGAAGCCAGCTCACCTGCCCGAAGTTTCGAACAAGTCAAGCCTCGAAAGCTAAGTTTTTACCCCCAATCGAACATGCCTTTAGCTTTGGAAAACTCAAGTTCCGAACTATGTTTGAATCTGTTTTTGTGAGCCATTCCTTACTTGTTACATTTGCATCAACACTGAGAAAAATTTCGATGGAAGTAGGTGTTGCACAGAGAAGCATCAGGATGCACGTAGGTGTTGCACAGAGAAGCATCAGGATGCACGTAGGTGTTTCATGGCGTAGTTTGGTGTGTCATCGCAACAGACAGAAAAACATATTTCAGTTAGAAAACAATATTTCCGCAAAAAGAAAGTGAACAAAAGCTTTGTAGTTTTGTTACACGTGAGAAGCAAGCCGTGGTTACATACTAACCCGCAGATTGCTTTTGTAATTCAACGTTTCGTCTCTTCAGGTGCATCAATTTTACCTGTTTTTGATGCATTTTGGTGCATCATCGGCTTTATCATAAAACCGAAACACATAAGCGCATCAACGTGACCAAGTGCATCACAAGACCCTACGTGCATCATCATGGTATCTTTTTTTATGATGCACTTGCGCGTTTTGGTTTTGAGACAAAAATGCATGTAATTTTGATGCATCTAAGTTATCAAAATTTCTCTCAGTGAAAAACACACAAACGGCGATAAACACGAACACTTTTTAGTTCAGGCAACTCAAACTATTGTTTCAAAATGAATATTATTGTATAGTGAAGAGCCTACGAACTTGCATCTTTCCAGCCCACTAAAATTCATTCCTCTATGAATATTCATGCAACTGTTTTGTTTTCGACATACTGTACGGGGCCTTTTTTTCCATCCGCTGCTGCTGCTTGTGCCGACTTTGTCCATCATTGGTGTTCTTTACTGCCTCAATAACTGCCATTTCTGTTGTTAGCAAACCAGGGCTTATATATCTATTCTTCAGTTGAAATTTTTCACTGGCAATTGTCAAATTTGGTACAGTCCGTATCGTTTATAGTCTTTGTGTTGAACTTTAACTGTTCTCTTGCAGTTGCGAGGTCTAAGTTCGCCTAACATAACTCTCGGGCCTTTTGATAAGTTTATTCACCATGGTTTTTTATTTGTTGAAATAGTGGACATCCAGGTTCCATGTTTTCGAAAGGTTTATTAAGCGTTTCAACTGGATTTTTATATATATTTGTGTGCCCAGTGAATTCACAACACTGGACTATTTCTTAGTAGCGCTGGACATTCCGATGTACAGAAAAAAAAACAGTTGGTGATAAAATTCGGTATCTGCAGGCATCCATTGAAGAATTATTACCGGAGACAGGTACGAACAGCGATTGGGTATCATCGCAAATCCTTCGCCGGCAGAACTACTAAATGAAGAGATGGAGATACTTCCTTAGTTTCGGATAATTTTAATTTTAAAATACAATCTATTTTAGCGTAACTTTTTCTACTCTCAACCAACCTGAAAACTTTATATGTATTCGAGAATGTTAATTATTATAATCAATGAAAATTGCATTGTAAAAAATTCATCGACTACTTCTTTGAGGAATCAAACTAGGCTGTTGAGTTCTTTGACATTGTACATAACTGCATAAGTTTGCAATACATGCAACCCCTCACCCATCTTAAAACATACATAATTCCCGAGTGCAGTCGTTATGTAAGTTTTCTCTTGTTATTTGCAAAGTTCGCATGTTGTTTGCTCTGGGTTACTGTAATATCTACGTTATTACCTCCGCCAAGAAGGTTACGTAATTGTCGTGTTTGTGTGTCTGTCTTTTCTGTCTATATCAGTAAGATAAATAAAAAAGCTATTAACGGATCTTCACGAAATTTACAGGGATTGTTTGGCATGTTGACAGTAACAGATGATTAACTCTCGGTGGAAATCCCTTCATCTGTTTGTTTGTCTGCCTATTTTTTGTGCCATTACTCAATAATGCTATAGACGGATTTACATGAAATTGATATGAGTTATTTTTTAAGGTATTTTACGAAGAATAAATGACCCAACTTTTGTGATGATCTGCTTGTACATTCGTTTGTTTGTCGCTGTGATTGATTTTATTCATGTTAGCACAAAAACTCAAAAAGTTCTGAATGGATCCGTATAAAATTTACAGGAGTTTTCAGTAATGTAATATGACATAGATTAAATTTTTGTGCAGATCGGTTGGTCCATTTGTGTGTTTGACTTATGTTTGTCATGTTTGCTAGCAGCATAACCCAAAATGTAATGAGCGGATCTTCGAAAACATTACAGGAACTGTTATTACTGTCAAAAAGCACAAATGTTGAGATTTTGGTGTTGATACAAAGAAAATCGTGATTTCAGAGCCAATTTGAATTTTTCGTTACCGTTGCCTTGCTTAGCGGATGTATGTGATCTGAGAGTGCTTTAGTTTTCTTATATGTTCAATTTGTTCATACAACGATCCATTCGCTTTGCAGGTAGCTCTCGACGTACTATAGGCTTCTTTTTGCCTTTTTGCTTTATTAAATTTTCTTACTGGGATTCAGAATTTTACGTCCAGATTCTTGATAATCGTACTCGTAAATCAAGAATGCATGTATGTACGGATTACCAAAGTATTAAAACTGCATTAAAAAACACGGGGGCGTATATCGATGAAAAGCTGTACACGATTCGCATGGAAGTGAGGGTGTTGAGCGCAACACCGTAACTTTCACTCAACACCCGCTGCGTCTGGCGCGTCCTGCCACCATTGTATGTCCGGCCACCCGACACCAGAGGGCGTGGGAAGCTCCTGTGGTGTGAGTTGCCCAAGACGCGCTCCAACTTCTGAGTGTTGAAATGTTCTCAATATCGTCTACCAGAAGTCTGCCCGGCTTCGGTTGCTTTGGATAGAACTGGCGAGAGAGGGAGGGCACTTCGTTATGTAATTTTGTACCTTGTTCCGCTTGCTCAACACGACGTCGAGGAGAGAGAGAGAAATTTAAAGAAAGAAAGAATAGATGCTGTGGGTTACAAGCTTCGCTGCGCTCTGTATGGCAGATTCTAAGAGATACGATCCCCATTTAACCTGTTACAGAATTAAATAAATGTTCGATAAGATTTTGACCCGTGATCGCATTAAACAAACCTGTATTTCCTGGAAGAATAATGCTGTTATTACCGTCTATTTTGCCTTGAGACACTGAGCATTTTTGGTCGAAGTCCACGTGACGTTATTCACGCCGTCTCGCTATAGTAGAATAACACTTCTTGGGTTCAAGCTTGAACCCAAAAAGGGAGAGCCGGCCATGAATTATCTCCACAATGCGCGTAGCCGCTGACCGCTAGGGATTTCAATATGAGTCCAGCAAATTTTTGAATTATGTAACTTTGATTTCGGTATTATTTTGAAGGCACCGCAGCATTTTGTTAAACAGTCTTGTTCTCCGTACGCTGAAGCTGTTGCAATATTTGTCTCCTCTGCTTTTTACCCGTACCTCCCAAAGCCCATGCAGTTCTTTACCCGTACCTCCCAAAGCCCATGCAGTTCTTTACCCGTACCTCCCAAAGCCCATGCAGTTCTTTACCCGTACCTCCCAAAGCCCATGCAGTTCTTTACCCGTACCTCCCAAGCCCATGCAGTTCTTTACCCGTACCTCCCAAGCCCATGCAGTTCTTTCTGACAGTCTTACACAATCCGTTGTTTCACATTCACGGTGATGCGTTCGGAAATTTTCTAAACATAAATGAAAGTAAAGCGTTCATTAAATCTTCGTTGTGCTGAATGTAAATTGAAACGGGCAAGTTCTTTGCGATTGCCGAGCTCTGGCATGCCTCGATTTTCAACAGTGCATAATCTCTGAGAAGCTAGAAGTTGTTCTTGCATTTTTCTCGTTCTCGTTATTCAAAGAGAGGAATGGTACTCGATCTATCTTGGGCATTATTATTGATTACATGGTGTGAACAACACTTTTGTTTTACGCAAAATGACTAGGAAAAAGAATAGTAAGCAACAACCGATTAATTATACTCTGTCCATACTATCAAGGCAGTTTGCGCCGTATCAAATTCTTCTACAGCGTTGCCAATTCTACGGGAATTTTTTAGATTTTGTTCGGCCCATATCTTAGCTCCACCAACTACCTGCATATAGAGAAATCTCAGTAATGCCCATAGAATTGGCCACGTTGTAGAGGAATTTGACCAGCCCCAAGCTGCCTTGATAAAATGGACAAAGTATAGTGCTAGTCGTATGCGAATGTGATATTGTTCTCTTTCGTGTGATAAGACTAGGAAAACGGATAGTAAGCAATAAAAACCGGTTAAATAGTACTTTTCCTATACGAAAGTGATATTACAGTAGAAGGGAAAGGTTTACTCGCTGCACTCTTGTGTGTTGCATTCGCCTAACTTTTCTCTTTTGAACGCATCTATTTAAAGAAAATTCTCAGCTTAATTCCCATTGTAGAATATAACGTAGTAGTATTGTGCAAGGCTAATCTCTTGGTGTACTTACCCGAAAGTTTTCGCGATCCATTTGCTAAACCATCCGGATATTCGGTAAAATGTCTCGTTGCATCATACGCCTGGTAGCGGAAACTGCTGCCAGTTTTTGTCTTCTTTTAATTAAGATGTTCTAGAGTGCGTGTGATGTTTACGCGCGTTGTACTTACAATGCTAGACAACAGTAGTATGTAATGCGATCGTTTACGTGCTCGTGACCTTTCATTTACGCACTGTACCCTTGCGCGTAACCTTCCGGTTTAGGACGGCCAATGCGCCTCCTGTGTAGCGGGAGGTTAGAGGGACGCGAACCGAAAGTGGGCGGGGCCTGGGAAACCTGAAGCAAGCGGGCGGCACGAGGGCAGAGGTCAAAGGTGTCAAGCATGTAAACGGTCGCATTACCTACTACTGACAACAGGCGTTTTACGGTTAAATAATGAAGTTTACATATGTATTTTTCGAAATGTATGTGGTCGGTTATTTCTGAAAACCATTATCGGACTGCTAACTTCCACTGATTTGATTTCAGTTACGTTAAACGCCAAAATATTCGTAAAAACCATTGAAATGTTACTTTGCATATATATAACTGTACTTAATAGACACCTTTCCTTCTTAAATGACGGCAAAGAAACAGGAATTTCACCGTGAGTACCCTTACTTTCATTCATGCTACACTGTCACAAAATGAAAACCACTGATTCTACCTCTTTTGATATTAAACTTCATGGTTTGGTGTAGTTTCAAAAATTACAGGAAATAATGCATATGATCTTTCGAATGGGCCAAAAACTGTCGTCTCTGAAATACCTCTTGACCAGGTATATCTATGCCACAGCTACACGAGCCACACCTATTGCATAGGCCATATTTGGTTTCAAGATTACTGGCATATAATAGATGAATACGCAGTAATTACTGGCATATAATAGATGAATACGCAGTAATGCCGTTAAAGTCGACTGGGCAGTCAGACGACTCCTCTATCACACGGCTCTTGTCACACATTATCACTACAGTACATCTGCACTCCAAAAGCGCAGATCTCCGCTAAAGAACGCCATGCTGAAGGACACAATAGTAAACAGACTGACAAAAAAAAACGGAGGAATCATCACCGAAAGTTAACCATCTAGTCCACTTGACGTTCCTAATACTTCCAGTAACTTTCATGAAGGTCCGTGTATGTTGCTAGCAGACAGAATAATAAAAAAAAAAACACTAACAAACCCCCGCAAAAATATAACCTCGTTCGCGGGGGTAATTAGCGGTAAAAATAGGAGCTTAGCTGTACTTCTTTGCCCCCTATCAGTGCACCAGCTGCGTCGCTGTGTCTTTTTCAGTGTAACGCGTGTGTTTTCATTTAAAAAGCACGACGCCATGACGTCAGAGTCTATTGAGCTTTGTTACTGCAGTGTTTGATCTCAGAGCACCTGCCCTCTGATCGAAAAGGTCAACAGCTTCCTTCATCTGACTCGTGGAAAGTTACTACCTGGCTTAGATCGTACTTGTGTAAGTAATAACCCAGTTGGGTAGCGGCAACCTGGAAAATGGTAACCGCCAACCGGGTTGCGGTTACCTAACTCTGTAGGTGGTGGAGACGTGATTGGGTGAGACGACGCCATCTATCAACGAGTGGTTAAGATCAGCCATTAGCTGTAACAAAATTTTGTGTGGCCACTAAGCTAATGGAATTATTTCTGCTATTTAAACGCTTTGTAACGTTAAAATAATGAGTTTGGGTGTCTCGTGTTCACTAAATAACTTATATTTAGGCTGTATTAAATAGACGGCAGTAGACGGACCAACAGGCTCATTCCCAGAGAGCAACCAGGACTTCAGCCCCGGCCCTCTATGAGCTATTGCCATTATGCAGGTATCATTTAGATGACTGAGGATGAAGAAGAAAAAGAGAAACAACCGCAGCCAAAGAGACAATCATACGAGCACGATTTATAGCTGCAGATCTGCGGAGCTCAGAGACGTCAAGTTAGTTGGGGAGGAAGAGCAAAGATTATGGATTAGGATGGCCTTCGAAGCTTTTGCTGTTAAGAGGTTGTGACTCGTGCACTAGGTGTTCTTAGCTGTGGAGGGTGTTTTCCAATGTTTGTGAAGACAATTTTTAAACGCGTTGACTGTCTCCACACCCACAATGTCGAAAGAGAGTCAATTCCAAATGCTCACTATGCAATGCGGAAAAAACTGCTGGCTGAAGTTTGTTCTTCGAGCTTTATGATTGAGTTTTTGACCTTGGTTTCCCAAGCGATCTTTAACGTTTCTCTCTCAATAAGTCACGTTGCAGGTGCGTCATTGAAGCCATTCAGATACTTGAATATTTCTATTAGTTGCCCCCTGAGTCGTCTTTGCTCAAGAGAGATCAAGTCCACTTCCTGTAGGCGACACTCGTATGGCTTGTTTCGTAGCTGATGCATCAATTTCGTCCCTCTGCGTTGAATTCTTTCCATGTTCTCGATATCTTTGCACAGATGTGCCGACTAGAATTGAACAGCGCACTATCGCTTTGTACTAGGGAATGATGATATCCTTGGATTTATACTCTAAATTCGTGGTAATGAATCTCTGTAGTCTACTCTTCTTGCCATTTCCACACCCTTGTCAACTTGCTCACTGTGTTGTAGTTCGTTTGTAATACTTATTTCTTAGTCACATTGTTGGCTGACAGCGGCTAATTCTGTCAAGTTCATTTTCAATAAGGTCAAGGGGAATTCAGGCCCCACGTGCTTTACTGAACATTTGTCTACGTTAAAGCTTATCTGCCACGTTCTGCTCCATTCATGAGGTGGTCAAGGTCTTATTGGAGCTCAGCTCTTTTATAGCGAATAACATAGTTTAGTATCATCCGCAAATGTACTGATTTTACTGCAGGGATTAAAATCAAGATGTTTGATGTATTTTATGAACAGAAGTGGGCCAAGCATGCTATCTTATGAAACTCCATATGATACCGACGTCCAGTCGCTCGTCTCTCCAGCAAGCTTCACTCGCTGCTGCCGGCCATGCCCGGATCCAGTGTGAAGAGTCTCCCTGGATGCCATGAGCTTCCGATTCTTTCATTAACCTCTGATGGGGGACTTTGTGTCAAAAAGCCTGTTGGAAGTCTAGATAAACGAGGACCACACCCTTTTCTTCATCTCTAATTTCGAAAAGAAGTCCTGTAAGTTGGCTACGCCCCTTCTTCCATTTCGGAAGCCATGCTGAGTGTCGTATATGAGCTGGTGCATCCTCAGGTGATCAGTGATACGCTTCTTCAGGAGGCTTTGGATGATTTTACTGATAACCGATGTAAGACTGGATAAATCGATAGTTGCTGGGGCTTTTCTTATCCCCTTCCTTGTGTATCGGAATCACGTTAGCTAGTTTCCAATTCTGCGCAACTTCTCCCGTTGTTAAAGACCAACTCAATATTTCGAGCAGTGGCTTGGAAATAAGGGGAACTATTTCCCGTAGAACTCGATGAGAAAGATTATCTGGGCCACTGGACTTGTGCCCAGTCAGATGGGTCAGTTCCTGAAGAATTTCACGCTCCGTAAAAACGCACTTGTCTAAGGGAGCTACATTCGTCGCTGCTAGTTCCGGCATTTGCGTAACATTTTTCACTGTAAACACCAAAGTGAAATGTTCGTTCTGGATAGTAGCTTTGTCTCGTGGGTCATTGGTGCTTTCACCATGAGGGTTTGTGAGCGGAACTATAGTTTGTTTACTGAGTCGTCTTTCATTCACATATTTCTAGAATGCCTGTGGGCTGCATTTTGCCATAGCGGCTGCGGGGACTTTACCCGCAGTAGCAGCAGACTAAAGGATCTAACATTGACTCTCAATGCCTCAGGTCCCAACCCCCTACCAAGTAGGCAAATTCTGTGATCAGTCAGCATCCGGTTTGCGTACTGCAGTGGGCTTACTGACCTTTGCCAGCAATGGGGAGGGTCGGGAGGCGCAGATTGCCGCACGGGGCATTCTGCTATTGGGGCCATAGCGTTAGATGATCTGTGGTCGACTGCAGCTGTAAACTCTTTTCTGAAGCCTGTTGGCCTATATCTGCAGCACCAACCAATGCGTGTGGGTTTCCCAGTTGGAGATGCGGTCAAGTTGACTTGACCCGTTTTTACCTTTTTAGTAGTCCTGACGTGTCTCTTCACTTCCCAACATGCCCTTATGTGACTGGACCTGTTCTCCTCAGTTGGATTACGCTTCCAGGCTTTCTAACACACTTGTCATTGGCAATGCAGCGTTTGACGGTCCGATTCATCCTGAGGGGATCATTACTGATACGAACTCGTGTATTTGGGTTGTATCATTCTGAAGCTCTCAGGATGCTCGTATGCTCGTCTTCAAGATATTAGAGCATTGTTCAACACTGGAGTCTCTCGTAGGAGTTTTGAAGTCAATTGTTCCTAGTTCAGTAGCCATTCCAAGGAAACACGCTCGCCGATAGTCTGGTAGCTTGAGGGGGTGGGAATCAACGATCCCTTTTGCTACAAGCTACCAATCTGTTCGGGAAGGGGAAATTAAGCTGTGCAGATTGCGCATTGGACATACGCAATGCACCCAAGGTCATCTCGTAGCTGGGAACCCGGCAGCCTATTGTGGTGATTGCCTGGTACCCCTAACCGTAATTCATATATAACGTGAGTGTCCCAATTATCAGCAGGAGCGAATTCGCCACCTTACAAGTGCAGGTTATGAGCCTCGACTGGACTGTCTGCTCGTTGACAGCGGCCTGTACATTATGACGGACCTCTATTTAGATATCCACTGGATACTAACTTATACTATATGTGAGGAAGGCCGAGCGCTTCGCGTGGCTTCCTTATAGGAGCCCTACGTGATTGAGGCGCTCGACTTCATAGAGGTGGGAGATGGGGCCGTTTCTGAGCCTCAGCCCCACCTTCTATCACCGATCTGATATGCGAATAAAAGTTTTCATGAATGGTAACAGTTCAACTGATCTAAACTGACGAAATTTCCGGGTGTGTCTGTCCGAATGATTGTGACTTTGGAGATAAACAGAGGTCTGCTGTTTTGCTGGTGCGATTATACATATTGACTGTAGCGAGAGCTTACCGATGTGGAAACATATGAAATGAGTATGGTGAAAGTAAATAAGCGCGAAAACTTGAAACAACCGCGGATCACTGTAGGGATCACTAACAGAGTGGATACGGTGATGAATCTGTGACTATGATAATAATAATTGAGTGGGAATTGGCAGTGAATTCATTGCATCACACCAATTAAACTTTGGCAACTATGTGCCAGACTTTCGCAAGCTTCGGCATAATAGCCAAACACTTTCACTGCAGCATACCAATTCCTTTTGGTTCACTTCGCAAGTGTCGGTACTTTGCTGGCGACTGAGCTTGAACTGCAGCTTTTCTCGTTCTTACAGCTTGAATTTAATTTGCTTCTGTTACACAATCACGCCGATAAACTGTAGCAAACAATGCAACATTATTTTTTCCTAGATTTATTAACAGTATCGCTCTCATTGGACTTTCTCATACTTTTAACAATATATGTGTGGCGTACCGTCACGCATATGCGTTTGCAGGTTTCAGTCTCGGGAAGACGAAGGCCCGCTCTCGCCTTCTATTAGCGAACGGAGATCAAGACAACGTTCCGAACAAAAATAATAAGAATATGGCAAGGAGTTTCTGACGAAGACATGCAGCAGAAGTCCAGTTCATATAAGCTGACAGTTAACCGGCGGTATTGTAGCGCAGGTTTGCTATCATGGAACATTTCCATCGGTAAAAAATAAAAAAAATGGTCTATAATATTAAAAAGAACATCCTAATATGTACTTGGTGGAGGTGGATTCACAATATGGTCGAAATAATTGCTATCGCCCAGTTAACAAATCGAAAGTCTACAAAAACATTTAATAAAATGTTAGCCATCGAATCATTTGGCGTATAGCAAGTGTCACTCGTAATGCTTCTGATATTTTTCAGCAATTACATACAGTGAATTCAGAAAGCTTTGTGTATTTTACGCATACACGGAAGTGCTTTCAGCTAGGCGTGGCAATGAAAAACTCTTTTTATTTACTGTCGTGTGAGCAAGTTTGTTTCATCCTCTTAGATGAAAACAGATGAAGTCGAAAACTAGATTTCCCGAGTCACAACCTAAATTGCATTTTATTTGTTTTTCATTTCATTTTATTAGATTTCATTTTTTTCTGAGGTCGTGAGCCTTGCCTCGCGCGTCACCGCAACCCGTGTTGCAAGTATCGCTTGGGTTATGATTTCAACACGATTTACGATTAACTGGGTCACCGGTGTAGCACCAGTAACCCAAAAATGATTACAGCACACCTCATGCAGATCTCTGAGGGTGTTCTCATTTTGACTCGTCCGGAAATTTAAACGGGTTCGCTAGCTTCACCCGACTGAGCCGATTTTCATACGTTAACCCACATACGTTAACCCATTTTGGTTAACCTTGAGATCACAGAAAGTCAATCTTACATACATTCTAAAATCAAATTTACAGGCGTCTCAAGCGTAATCGGACTGTTACTAACACCTGCAGCACGATTCAGAGCGGCAAAACCAAGTTTTCGTTTGCATTTCCGGACACGTCAAACCTAGCGGTTTTAATTTCGTCCCACCAATCGTTCCGCCCCGACCCCTTCACTCTGCCGTGTGCTCCGCTCGAGCTCTAATAGATCACAGGCTGACTGTGTAGCGGGGATTTGTGTGTGACGCGGGGGTGGAGCAACACACGTCATACCACCCTCCTCTCTCCTCTCATATTGCGGGGAATGTGAAAATATTGGTGAATTATGCTAAAACTTTGTTCCTGTGGAACAGAGGTAAACTTTATTTTTGTAGCCACTGTTTCTTCTCTTGTACACACCGTGTATATTAAATATATATATGTATGTATAAAATATCCATAAGCTGGGGATAGATGGTGGCTCAAGAGACTTAGCCCTAAAACGCGCTAGATGAAGTTTGTTTCTGTTAGGACTAGAAATGCATGTGACGTCCTCCACGCATAGCACTGGCCAGCAAACTGGTTAATTAAGCTGATATTGGTTTCACCAAAAGCCTTGAACTTTCCACTACCTTCTTCTTCTTCTTCTTCTTCTTCTTCTTCCCCATGCTATAGCTCAAGGAGTTGCTTCACAGGAAGTCCCATACTACACCTCAGCCTTAGCTAGGCCTTCGGGACATCTTTCCATCTTACTCACTTTGCTTCCTTTTATTTTCATGCTCCTAAAGATGCTACTTTCTTTTGTTCTTCCTCTTCTTTCCCGACTTGCTGTTCCCATCCACATTGACCCTGTGAGAGAACACCCTCATGTCTATCGACATACTGCATATTCCTTCTTCTTTGCTCTTAGATCGCCTTTGCTGTGGATACTGAGGCATAAACTACTCACTATAATATTATAATAATAACATGTAAGTGTCCCCTGCAAAGTTTGATCTTCTGCTCATTTCTTGAATTCTTCGGCTCGAGTGTCACTAGAGTAGCAGGTTGAGCTCGTTGTCCATCTGCCCAACATGACCAGATGACTCTGCTAATGTTCCGTTTTTGCTCGTCAGTCGCGGAAATTCCGCCAGTAAACGCTCATTTATTGGCATAAAAAGGCGTGAAATGCAAGCTGTTGGCTGCGAGATTGGTGGCCATTATGGGGACAAACAGGCCTGTTGTCACTGTAAGAATGAGAGAACTCGTGGGTGAATTTTCTGCCACCTTTCTACCTCCTTTTCGTCTCTTGAAGCATCTTTGTTACGTCTGGAGAGACTTGAACAACGTATTCACGCACTCACCCACTGGAGTTTTCCAATTTCAGTGCCATTTACCGTTGCGAATGCAGTAGCAACTGATAGTGCCACTATTGATAACAGAATGACTTTCTAATTCTCAAACTGGTGCGCCGTTTCTTTTTTTCGAAATCTTAACTGGCTTCTTTCAGCCGCCTGACCGATGTGTAGACAGCTTCTTTGTTTGTCTGTCAAAATGTGAGTTGCTTTGACTAATAAAGTAGCTATTTATCATAAATAATAAAATGAATTCCCGCACGAGTTTAATTTTTAGAGTGATACCATAAATACGTATTAATATGCACAGTGACTCAATGGATCATTATATAATTTATTTCATAATTTGTTAGCTTTTCCACTGCCCTTGCCAAAGGAAACCCACACTACGAATGTTAAGTCGAGTTCACACTAGTGGCTTTTGTTTCGCTTAAGCTTGTCAGTCATTCAGTGAAAATGTGGAGAGGCTAGTTATGTTCACACTTGACTGTGCATGTGACCGGTACGTTGCTAGTACGTAATACATTCCCCAGTCCATACATAGGTACAGAAAGAACAGTCATTCGCGACGTAAATTGCTTGTAATTACGATTGTTCTTGAATGAACTACGGTACCTATATTGTTAATTATACATTATTGTTCATGTCGACCATCATAAAAAAGCAGTTTAGATGTTATCTGTTGTTGATAGGCGGCGTGATGGCAGTGTGTGAAAGAAATGATTTCTTTCGGCAATACGAAAGGTTCGGTCTATTATTGTTCTGCTTGCACTGTAATAAACTAATTAATTAATTATTATTAAATCACACCAGACTGGCGACGCAGGAACGGAGAAACTCCATGAGGTTAACAAACCCCCACGCAACCAGCCCAGCGGGTGGAGAAAACAAAAGAATAGAAAAAAAAAGA
>LQNS02277097.1:30562877-30579296 GCA_001587735.2 Parhyale hawaiensis | reverse complement strand
CAATACCCATTAATCTCAGCTTATGGAGCAGCCCAAGGTGATTCACGCGATCAAAAGCAGCACTAAAGTCAAGCTGTACCAACCTCGCCTCATGACCCCTATCAAGAGCCAACTGCAACACCAACAGAAACAAAATTATCAATTTTAAATATTTAATAAATCTCTTATTCTAAGCAAAGTGTCTTTAGATATTTTGCTGCTTTTGTTTATAAAACATAGAAATTTTAGTTTAGGTTCACTTTATATAACACCTGAATTAATAAGCACTTCTTTTACCTGTAAAACTGTAGTGTAGCCAGCCTGTCTTAATTACCTCCGCCAAGGAGGTTATGTTTTCGTCGTGTTTGTCTGTCTCTTTGTCTGTCTGTTTGTTTGTCTGTCTGTCTGTCTGTCACCAAGATAACTCAAAAAGTTATGAACAGATTTGGATGAAATTTACAGGGATTGTTTGGTATGTTAAGAGAAACAGATGATTAACTTTTGGTGAAGATTTGTCCATCCGTTTGTTTGTTTTTCTGCATCATTTTTCTCGATGCCATAACTCAAAAAGTTATGGATGGATTTTGATTAAATTAACGTGAGTGGTTAGGTATATAACAAAGAGTAAGTGACCAAATTTTGGTAATGATCTGTTTGTTCGTTTGTCACTGTTTTTAATTTTATGCTTGTTAGCACAATAATTCAAAAAATAATGAATGGATCTTTATGAAATTTATAGGGGTTGTTAGTAATGTTAAAAGACGTAAATGATCAAATTTTGGTGCAGATCGGTTCGTTCGTTTGTATGTTTGACTCATGTTTGTCTTATCGTTTGTTAACAGTATAACTCAAAAAGTTATGAACGGATATTCAAGAAAATTGAACAAGCTGGTATTAATGTAAAAAGGCACAAATGATTAGATTTTGAAGTTTATACAAAGAAAATTATTGTTTCAGAGCCAATTGGAATCTTTTGCTACCGTTGCCTCACTTGGCGGAGGTATGCGCTCTCAGAGTGCACTAGTTTCCAATTGTTTTTATATTGTAGCATGTAGCGCACTGTTTATGAAATATTTACCCAAGTTAAAAGCTGGGACGTTATGGCTGTGGCGTGATACTGTAAAACGTTGGTTCTCGGTATTTTTCAACAATTGTTAAGGAAAGCCTCTGGTGGACTCTCTTTTCCTTATTTCCGTTTCACTCTCAGCAGCACATTCCATTTGTTCATTTTAGATATATTTTTACCGATATGTGCGGTATAGGAGGCTTATCGTTAGCGCGCACTTATTTTGTGACCGCGCTTTCTCCACAGCGCTAAATATCTTCAGAATCACACCGCAGAAAAAGGTCTTATTCTGTCGAGTTGTGAAAACTTCCAGCCACAGCATACACAGCAGCTAACTACAAATTGCCAACATTTGGCCATTATTAAGAAAAGGATGGACAGAAATGCATCGCCAAACATTGTGAAAGTAGAAAAAAGTTTTAGTAGTTAAAGGTGCGATGAGCAACTATGAAACCTTGTACGATGAAATTAAACATCATTAACTTGCATGCTAGGGTTCTGTTTTCATTACGTAATTGCCGTATACGTATTTGCGAGTATGTGTTTTTTCTAATCTGTTAGTTTTGAAACATACGAATAACTCAGCATGTATATATGTAAATTATATACCTTTGGATTTTGGAACAAAATGAACGTGGGTTAGCAGCCTTTTAATTTACCCTTTTAACATTCTGTTAGTTAACCCGTGAAAAATATTTTCTCTTAAGCAATTCCGCAAAGAAATCAGTCAATTTTTAACCGGAACTTATAATTTTACTCGTGATTTGGCGAAAGCGCGCTCTGACGACGGCGGTTAATTTTGGAACGTAGAGTGAACGGTCGTGGAGGAATACCTGTACCTCGTACATGCGCAGTACCTGTACCACATCGTGCAGTCGCACACACGACTTCACAAAGGAAGACACAAACGCACAACCATAGACCGCAACAGTACTTGACTCTTAGCTCTGACGCTGGCGGCCGAAAGTCGGCAACGGAAAATGGGATTTTCTCAAGGGCTATTTTTCCCCCTATCTAATGCTGAACAAAAAATTTCAAGGTACCCAACATTTTTCTTGCGGAGAAGGTATGTTGGATACGGCGGGATGCACTTGGGCACTTGCCTGCATGATTGAGTCTGGACATGTTCATAATAGCTCTGGAGAAAATCCCAGTTTTCCATTTTGGCCGCCAGCGTCAGAAGCCACTTTTGGACCTAAGAGTCAAATATTGTTGCGGTCTTTGGCACAACTTATAAGTGCACCTTAAATCGACCGTCCGGGACCGTTGTGACGTCATAATAATTGTCTCTTAGTGCGGCGTGAGATCAGTACTATATAATAATTCACGTCATGTTTTTATTTATTTATTTACAACTATATTTATATCTACCCTGTCACTCTCAATGGGAATAAGATAGGAGAAAATTCGGATGCCGAAGACGGTATCTTGGATACAGGGGTCGCACTTGGGCGCTCCAGCTAAGGGACCTGAGCCTGCCTGCATGATCGTGTCTGGACATGTTCATTGTTCAGAGTTGCTACGGAAGATATCACTTACCTACGCCTCATAATATAAGCACAGGAGACAGCGAGGGTTTTCCTCAGGTGTTAATTTTCTACCGTCATTTATAATGACGGCCCGGGCCACTAGTCTCTATATAAATAGCACTGGTATCATGGATACAAATATACGATTTAGAGCAAACGGTCGACTGTGACGTCATCGTTGTGGCTATTTTTCTCGCAAAAGTACCGACGTTATGGCCGTCTGTCTTCATTTGTCTCTGCCTTACTTGATGTGAGGATGTGTAGATACACGACTGTCATTTGTATATTTCTAGTCGGTAACAGATACGGCAGCACGAACAACGTGCGAGCTGCTATAATGACGACGCTAAGTAAGGCCAATCAAAGATTGATACTAAGTAACGAATAGCTAACCAACTATGAGCTCTGGCAGGTAGGTCTAGTTCTGCTAATATTCTAAGTATGTAAATATGTAATACACGCCATTAAGACACTCGACAAACCAGACCTACGCCTCCTAACCTACAAGGTTCTCGGCCTAGCCTCGAGAGCTCATTGCTGGCAAGCTTCCTCGTAACCTACTAGGATGGTGGCCGGTAGTTATGGGTGGCAGCTTCAAAAGATTTTGAAGGTCTATCTGTCGAGAAGTGCGCGTGCGTTCAAACGTAGATTTATTTTCCTTCACATGAGACCAAACGTGAGAAAGCCTGCGGTGTTTAAATAGTTTTCAGACTAATTTTCAGGCTATTTGAACCGCCCGGGACGATAGACGTACCAGATTCATGGTACCTATAAGGAGACGCCTGCCATCTAATCGCCCGTATATACAAATTGTTGGCCATCTAATAGTCCGTATCGAAATATATATACATATAAATGTATATGAGTAATGGGTTAATGAAAGACATAATTGGAAGTGTTGAGTATTATGTTACTGGTTGCAGGTCGCAGCCGCTCTCGGTCCAGCAACAGAGGCCGAGGCGGCGGCAACAACATCAAAGTCTCCAAAGGTCGCTTCTTCCTCAAGCTGCCCTTCCACCCTGAGGTGTACGTAGCAAGGTGAGTCGTATTAACTACAGGCGTCTCCGATTGGCGCAGTTCCACAGAAATGAATTTGATTAGCCGAGCTGTAACGTGTCCGAAATGTCAGTCATGAGCGTTCAAGTCTTAATTTAGACTGAGTGTCTGGTAAAGCTAGGTGCGGGTTGGACGTTCACTATGGAAGTTGGTTAATCCAGCACACCCTCAGTCTTTCATAAGATTAACTCTTTAGTGCTTCATCTTATGCTTTGCCCCGTAAGACTAGCACTGTTTGATGATTGCCATATATAGTGCGTTGTGCACTGAAAGGTTAAAGATGAAAAGCATGAAGCGACCTTTTTTTATGAATTTTAACTAACCTTCAGCGTGGTTGGGCTTGAGCAACAGATAGAAAAAATTTGAAGTGTCTCCTATTTGACGCTTTAATTCACCTGTATTTTACGGGTGGTATGACTAGAGCCGTTCTTACGAGAAGGAAAGGTTTGCTTTTTTGAGTTAATATTATGGTAGTGTAACAACTAAGACCTCTATGTAATATTCTCTAGAGTACTATTAGTGTATTAAATTATAGTCACGAGACAGCAGTCGTGCACGACTGTTACGTGGAATATGCAAACTTTTCTCATGTCTTAATAACCATCCAGCCTTCTCATAGTAACAATGTCTTATATAACCAGACAACTTCATACTGATAGAAACCCTACCTGTCCATCCTCAAGGTTGCGTCTCCTTATAACTGCTGCCTGCTCAATAATGATTCATATTAAATGCTGGGCTGTAGCAGTTAAACTTTTATCGCTGCGACGTAGTACAATCATGTATGGCGTATCTTTAATTCCTCAAGTAGTTTACTGCCGGATGGTAGACATGTTAGGTCTGAAACATCCTAAGGCATCATGGATTGGTACGGTGGGGTCAGTGAAGCTAAACTCACGAGTTTTAAGTTGACCAGAACATCAGTCCGAAGCGTTATTTTGCCTATTGTGAATCAAGTTAACGGCGGTAACCCATGCCGCTTACCCTTGAGACGACGTAACTGAGTCGAGACATAATACTTATATCTAAATCCGATCAAAACTAACGCGTCTGCCTTGAATTCCGAACAAGTTTAGCTTCACTTAATGTACTCATACCATGCTATTCGAAGACTTCTATAATTTCGTGCTATGAAACGAAATAAGTGACAAGAAGTTCAGCATTTTAGACCGTGAGGCTTACGAGGTAATACACAGCTCGCAGCACGGCACATCCTCCAGGATACGGGTCTATGAAGCATTGCTCGACGAACCAACACTTAAGTGTGCGCGGACACACGAGCAAAACCCATACTGGTGCGAATACAACATAGCTTTCATTGCGCTTAACCAAGCTGCAAAAATTGAGTAGGACTATCTTAGACAGGTTTGTAATAGCTGAGCCCGGTAGACTTGACTTATCCGAAGCTTCAGACAGATCCCTATGGCTTCGTACCGTTGAATCGAGTTTCAGGCGGTGACCTTGACTCACTCAACACTGAGACGACGAAAGCTCAATCCTGCCCACCTCCCCTCCCCCCTAAAAAAATGAGTTTTCAGTCGTCTCACGCGTACTTATATTGCTTTTAACATCTACAACACGACTTAAACTGGAAGAAAACAAAGTTCGTGTTAGAGAATTCACATGGAGAGAGTCGAGACTTTGACGAACGATTCAATGAAGCCTTTACCCTCTCACTACGGACCCGCGCTACATCGCTACAAACCCGTTTTCTGTCATAAGAGTAGAATAGAAAAAACTGTGTAGCAAAATAACCCAGCTTGGTTGAAACGCTGGACCTGTTAAGTTACTACCAGGCTGCTGCGGCATCATCAGGGCTTGATTTGGATTTATGGGGAACAAGGGGGCAGCTGCCCCTCCCTGCCAAGCCCCCCCCCCCCTCCGCCCAGGGAAGGAAAGGTAGCTGAAACATTGTATGTGCTCATTTCATTATACAGTTACAGCTATGCCCTCATGGTATGGGGCCCCTCAAGCTCCAAGTGCCCCGGGACCCCTTACGGCACTGGTAAGAGCCCTGTGGACGCGGCCACACCCTCACTGTATTATCTTGTGCTCTGCACACGGCAGTCCAAACACAGGAACGTTTCTCTCTGCCTACTCTTCCGCTTACGTTGCCGCGGGCGCAGGCGTGCAGCTTCAACTTGTCCAGTATTATGCTGTCCAACAATATAAAATTTGATCACCACTACAGTTATTCCTCTACAGTCATTTCCAGTTACACTGTAGGCACGGTTTAATTCTGTTTCTTTTAATTTTTTATAACATTTTAAAGAAAGTAAGATTTTAGCATCCCGTCTCCCTATAACAACAAACAGAGGTTTTTTCTTCATCTTCGCCCCACCGATGTTATGAGGAGCAGGAAGATTGTTCAGGTAACCTTAGCCATTAGCTAGGCCTTCAGGACATCAGTCTTTCGTGCCCATTTTGCTTCTTTCCGATTTCATACTCCTACTGATCTTACTTGGATCGGTTCATCTTTTTCATTCCCGACTTGCCGTTCCTACGCGCGTTGATCCTATGTGGGAACACCTTCGTGCATGGGCTCCACGTGTCTATCGTCACACTATATATCCCTTCTTTCTTCCTCTGTGATATCGCCTTTGTTGTGGAAACGGAGACTTGAACTTTTGAATATCACAATCTTTTATACACCTTCCTAACATCGTCACATACGGTTGAGTTAAAAACGAAAACAAGCACTTTTTTTATTGAGCGCAAGAAAGCAGTCGCAGCTGGAAATGGTAATCGTGGCACGAGAACGTCAAAAAAAAAATATGTAGCACTTCGTAGCTTAGGGACAATTGTTTACTGTCTGGCTCATGGTTGTTTACTTCAACTTGAGACGTCTCTGGGTGTTGCATTCAGTATGACAAACTTTCTTTGTGGTGTTGCTAATTAAGTCCGTTTTGTTCCATTCATGGGGTACAGCACCTAAATATGTATTGACCTTTCTTGAGTGTACATCGATCTGACGCGATATATGTAGTTTTTTGAAAGTCTTTTCAACTTACTAACGTCCATTAAAATCTTTCAACTTGAGATTGTCGTGAAAATTGCGTAGTCATGGATACGGGGATTGACCTGGAAACGTATTTCTGCCGCAGGGACACATGGCGGCTGCACACCGGTCGCCAGTACTACGTTCCCGTGACGAAGAAAATGTTCGTCAATCTTGGGTTCGTCAGGCAGGTGAGCTTCTGTCTATCATGGTTTCCGTATAATCATTTCCAGTGTTTATTGTTCTCGTATCTTCGTTATTTTCATGCTACCGAAGTTTCGTTGCACGCGTCTGTTTTTGCCACTTCCCATTCATGTTTTTAAGTATACGTCTTCAGTTTCTGATTCACTTGTACCTTCCTCAGATGAGCAAGTTTCTAACTCTCCTCGATATATATGATCATGCCCGTGTTCATTGACGTCTGTTTCTTATCCACACCTCAGGGGGCATAGGATGGGCCATAGGCTATGGTGTTAGGTTAGTTGAGTTCGCCCATCCTTTGTTATGGGGAGTAGCGGGGGTTTGTGTAGGTTACCATAGCCATTAGCTAGGCCTTCGGGACGTCTGTCTTTCGTGCCCACTTTGCTTCCTTCTTATATTTTCCTACCCCTACTGATCTTACTGTTGCCTGTTCTTTCTCTTCTTTCCCGACTTACTGTTTCCCGTGTGCATTGATCCCTTGTGGAAACGCCTTCGTGCATGGGTTCCCCGTTTTTATAGACATGGTATAAGTCCCTTCCTTTTCCTCTCTTAGAAGATCTTAGTACTTATTTAGGGAGGCTTAAACTTTCTGCAGTATTAGATAGGGGAAAAATAAGGCTTCGGACAGACGGACGGACTGACTGACCGACAGACGGCTCTGTTATTATATTATAGATTTATCCTCGGCAGAGATCGATAAATAAGCATGTTTACCACCAAAAACTGACGATAAGTTTTATTACTGGCACTCCGCTGATAAAATTGCATAAGTGATCTAAAGCGGCAAGTACTATCAATGCACCCCCGATAAACCGGTTCTGAGATAATAATCAACTTCCACGTCATTGGTGCGAAATGCATTACGCTTCACATGTGTTTGGAACAACTCATATTTGTATTCTGTAATGCACAATTACGTACTCATAAGTCGGTGGAATGAATACATTTAGAGTAGAGAAGAGCTGTTGCACAGGACAATGCCGTTGAATTTAGTTATGCCAAGAAAAATGTTTTAGAGTTGGGTATACCGTATACATGCCTGTAGCTTTGATAAAACTTTTTGTTTCTTTTCTACCTTCCTGAAAGAAACTCTTGATTATACGCCAAGGTTACCGTATTCAAAATAATTCTAGGAAAAGAAAACGGGTCACAAAAAATATAAAATTCCCGTCGACGTTTCGGCATCCTTAGGACAAAATCAGCTATGGAACTGCGCAAAAATAGATGTTGCATCAATTAGGATCTCGGTTACTTACTGTTAATAAACTTTCGCCGACTTATGAACGGTCGAAAAACCTCCTTCTTTTGCTATTTTCGTCGTAATAGGCGTACTGTACCAAATGAAAGTTTGAAACTAACCCATCGTAGTTACAGAACGTTTCTCTACAGAATAATGGCAGCATCAACTTTTCTCTATTTGTAACCGACTTTACGGAACGAGGCTTTCAACTCAATAGAATTTATTCTCCCTAGTGGTAATATGCTAGCAAGGGTTAAGACTGATAAAATAAGATCATCTATAATATTAATAGCGTTGTTCTTTCTTTCGTCGTTCATGTGTTACGCTCTTCAATAATAGATAGGGGAAAATTTAACTTGTAAGAAGCTCTGATTTTCGCTGGAGGAAGTTCAACCACAGCTGTTTTCTTTCAGCTCGCATTTGAAAAAAAAAATCAGTCAGTTTCGAAGCAAAGACATAAAGTTCATTTTGAACGTATCATACCTTCCATGAAACCAAATTTTCATTTCTATATAGTAATATTCATGTTCCTGGGGTTGCACAAGGAGCTTCGAATGGAAGGAGCAAGCCCAAGCACTCTCTGGGCGAGTAAACACATGGCTTTGTCACGTGATCGAAGCTGGCGTTACTTTGGAGTCCCTAAAGTGGCTGAAGTGGCAGTGGTCAGGACATATAATTAAGGAAGATACAGACAGGCAGTTCTTCAATATTTTTGCAAAGACAATCGTGTCTGAAGATCTATACCCCAGTGCTCACCCTGTTACTTTCATCGATAGATGGTATACAGGATACAAGTTTCCTTTACATGCTTCCATCCTCTCGGAATTTCGTCGATAGTTAATGGCTATAAATATTTGAGCTCATGACTCCTTCCTATATAAGCTGCGTGAGGCAATGCTGCTCTCCGATTAGATAAGCTACTCAGCCAGTTTAAGGGAAAAGTTTACTCGCAACGCTCCCGTAGGATAAATAGAGAGGGTGCGCTCTTCTATTAGAACCTCCTTGGGGTTGCATAACGTTTCAAATATGGGAAAATTCGATCATAGCCATAATACGGTTCAAACGAAGCTGTTCTCAACTACATCATTCTAAACTGCATTTCACAAGTGCAATGTTTAGAAAAATGACGTAAACTAACAGCAAAAGTACTTTCAACGACATGAATCCATTTTTTTTAATGGGCTGAGTGTTGTACTATATTGACAGGCTATCGCATATCAAGTGTAAAGCAGCCACGGGTCTCGTAGTAGAATTGAAATCATCAAATACACCGATGAAATTGGAACCGTTAAAAATATGAAAGTCTAAATAAAGTTATCTTCAGACGAAGCGAAACAAAAGATAGCGAAGGCGTGTAAAATAAAAGAAAAGCAATGAGAAAAGTACCTCTTAAAAGCGAGATTGCTATATTTGCTTCTGCTGTCTTTACGTTTCTATCATGATATACAGGGGCCAAAATTTTACTGGTAAAATATCTACGCGATCCACCAGTGATATAGTGTCTAGATATGTTGTACATGTACAGGGTGACTTCGGGCGCGAGTACGCCCTGGTAAAAGTTGCATTGCTACGCAAATCTGTATCTGATTGGACACTGCTATGCCACTAAATAGAATATCTAAGGTTTGAGTCATTTTTGGCAGTTTGCACGTTATAACAAGCAGCAATACCCAAGCTTTTGTGAATATGTACTTTCTACTTTTGAGTTAGTTTGAAGTTGCAATGACGCATAGTTTTAGCGTGACTTTGAAGCGCTATTAGTTGTAGTCACGCAGCGTGACGGCCAAAGCGAAAAGTTAAGTGGCTGAGCAATTATTCCGATAGTGTGCTACTTGCTACGAGTTGGAACACCGAAGCGCATCACGTTCTTGGAACAGATGTTTCTGTGCGCATGGTAACGGTTGAATCTATTAAGATGCATCGATTGCAAAATGTATGTACAGTTGTGAATTGAAACTCAATAGTAACTCAAAGACAGAATTTAAAGAGACGACGTGGCCTTCGCTGTAGTGGAATAGCTCCCGCGGCTCGAAGTTTAAGCAGTTTTTGAAGATACTAATATTAGATAAGTCGAAGCTGCATGCATAGCAGCGCAAGGGGAAGAATAGGGAGCAACGTTGCCATGGTTTCGACTCTCGTGTGCATCGCACTTGAGGTTTGACGTAGTTCATTATGATTAAGGAGCAGGCGCTATTTATCGGTACGTTAGGTTGAGAAGCTGCATAGCTGAATAAGGTCGAACTAAAGCGAGTTATAATAGCGTAGCTTAGGATTGGTTCATTATAAAAAGTCAGGACATTAACTATTCGACTGAGGAATTTCTACGGGTCCCGCTAGTTATTATTAAAACGATAAATAAAGTGTCACGTGAATAAGATTAGATTTAATATCGGACCGTTTTGACGCTCAAGGACGATATTAACCCATGCAAAAGTAAATAAAATGAAGAAAGTAATCTATAAGTTTATCTCCTTTAATAATGTCAACTCTGCATTCAAAATTGATGAAGAAAGGGTGATAAAATCACTGGTTAAAGTAGAATTGTAGACTGCAGCTCACAACAGAAGTCAACACTGAACATAAAAAGACTCCTATCAGGGGACATGGAATATGCCTTAAGATTAAGTTCGCTCATATTACGGTTGGGGCGAGCAACGTTCCCATGTGACCCCATAAGTTACCTAAGCCCTAGATAGGCCTGCGAAACGTAGTCTTTCGTGCCCACTTTGGTACCTTCCATATTCATACTCCTACTGATGACGCTTTGTTCTGCACTTCCTGTTTCTTCTCAATTTGCTGTTCCTAATGCTCGCTGATCCTGGGTGTGAACGTCCTATTTCCTGCTCTCTAGGTTCCTCACATGATTCTGAATGTCCCTTCTCTCTTCCCTAATTTAGGTCACAGTGTATGCTGTAGGTAGCGAGGCTTAAACCAGGAATAATTATAATCCTTGGTATAATACGAGTGCTATCTCTCTGTCTGTTTGTCCGAAGCCTTCCAAAATTACTTAGATCCCAGTTGATGTTCATATCAAAATTTTTGTTGAAGAAAGATCCTCTCACTTAAATACGGATCTTATTTATGTATCCAGAATACGCGTAGCATGTCATGTTACCCTTGAAACAGCTTCTCAATTATATACTAGGTGGAACCTGTGAAAATTTCATGGAACAAAAGCTATGCGAGAAGGGATATCTGAGACCCGTATCATCCTAATTTCCCTCTATCTACCTGTGGAAATTCTACAGAACAAAAGAATTATTCGTCAATTATAAAGCCCTCGGACGCGCATCATGCATACGACGGTGAAAAAATGTTCCAAGTCGGGCAGTAATTTTACTGCCTGAGACCTGCCTGCGAGAAGCCGCAGCTTGAAATTGAACTCACATCCTTTTATATTGATCCCTTCCCAAGTCGTATAAAGGATACAGCAAAAAAGCCCTCATTTTCCCCCTAACTAATACTAATGATGAAAGCGTCACGGTCGTACTAACTAACGGAGGGACAAGCAACATTATGATACCTATTGATATGAACTTGAACTCCTCCTCATGAAGCCGTTCGTAAATGTTCATAAAGGTGATACGGGAACTCGACTGGACAGATCCAAGCTTACAAGTTAAGTATCATGTTTTCTGTAGAGAAGTTTTCGGAAAAGTTGATGACAGGGTTCGCTGATGACCAAATTTTGTGCCGTCACTCAATGACGGAGCAGGTACACTAGCAATAATCAGTACTATATAATAATTCACGTCGTGTTTTTATTTATTTACTTATACATATATTTATATCTTTCTTGTCACGCTCTATTGGAATAAGATAGGAGAAAATTCAGATTTCAAAACGTAAAAAAAAGTGGGGTACCTTGCAATCTTTTTCTTCGGCGAAAAAAAAAGTTGGGTACCTTGCAATCTTTTATTCAGTATTAGATAGTGGGAAAATAGAACTAATAAGATAGGAGAAAATTCAGATTTCAAAAAGAGAAAAAATAAGTTGAGTACCTTGGAATCTTTTTCTTCAGTATTAGATAGGGAAAAATGAGGAAGCCCAAAAGACGGCGGGGGTTTTGGTGAAGTGTTAATTTTTTGCCGTCATTTATAATGACGGCCCGGGCCACTAGTAAATAATATTCTGCTGCTGTCGTTAGTTGTTCATATTTTTCTCTTTTTTATGAGTCTATCTTCTTATTTCTACGATGGGGGGTCCGTCTATTTTTACAGTTATTTTTCTAAACATTTTATGCATTTCCATTACAGATTTTATTGGTTTTGAGGATGACACTAGAAATAGTAGTAGTACAAAATTTTACTAGCGCATAAGGGACACAATGTCTATATCGAGCCGAACTGTTCCTGTGGTTTAACACAGGCTCGTGCGTCACTAGTGCGCGAAGTACGTCTCGTTTCAAATTATCAATGATTTTTGTCTCGGCTTTTCTGCCGGAAGGTCTCAGATTTTGATTCTAAGTAATCAGTGCGCTACTGACAGGAAAAAGGCGCAAGTCGTACATCTCCAACCCCCCGGCACGGCTGAACGCTTTCGCTCAGCTACGCCGCACAGGGGGAGGAAACTAAAAACAAGAAGGTAGAAGTCTAGCGGGACTAGGTCGGCCAACTCTATTAGCGGCCCACCCCCCGAAACAGAAGGGGAAGTATTGAGAGCCTACCTAAAGCTGAGTCTACACGATCCATCTTTTCATCGATGTTTGTTATCGCGGAACGATTTTGATCGACAAACACACACTGCGAGCCTTCGAAGTTTGTGATTTTTGATCGTCAGCCGTGCTGGAAATCTTTTACCACGATCACGATCACAAAAAGTTTGCAAATTATATTTCGCTCTGTAATTAGATGTATCTATTTTAAATACATTATTTAGTAATTAAAGCATCGTTTTCTGTTTAAATTTACCCTCAAAGCGAATTTTGTTTATGTTTGATTCGAACTTCCGTACAGTGGGAAGCATTTGGCAACTATATGTTGCCAATTAGTAATAACTGTAGCATATTCCTCAAGTTACGTCTGTACCTTCTTTTTTCATTAGTAAAAGCTAAAATGGAGCAAGTGTTACATTTAATGGAAGAAACGGATGTACACAGTGTGAATTGCAATAGAAATTGAAGAAAATTATAAATAACAAATAAGAAATTATTGTTCTATCATCTGCATTTCTGCATTTGAGGGGATGCCAGTGAGTGAATTTTTAGCTAGACTTTTCTCCAGTATATGTGAAGTTTTACCCGCCAATCAGCATCCACAACCAAAATGGATATCTCACCGATAATGTGAAGGTGGAATATCGATTAATAGTAATGGAATGCTGAATTTGCGTATAGTGACCTTGAAGTGTTTGTGGCTTCTGTTTCTGATGCCGTTGGGACAGGGTGGCGAATTGTTTGCGATTTTGATTGTCGATTCTTGTGTTGGTGATCGATGAAAAGATGGATCGTGTAGACGCGGCTTATAAAACTAACCGACAAGAACTGCGGCAAGCTGCAACATCCCCTGCCGAAAAAGCACTAGGGACTCTTGGGATTGTGAGGCCCAACATATTGTAGCAGGGAAAGGGCCCGCAAGAATTACCCCTGAGGGCGAGGATGCCATTAGTAAGATACTGAAACACCAGCGTCAGTTTTATACTTTTTATTGCTATAGAGCTGGGACCTCTTTTTGTTCGAGAGTAATATAGAATCCCCTCGATAAAATTTCAAAATTTTATTTTAAACAATAGAACAGAAGCGTAAAGTTATATCATAGTTTTAACGAGGATTTTCTTCAATTTTTGTGTTTCTCGAGTTTTCCGTCGTATGTTCGCAAGTCATTAAACAACTTTTAGTCATTTACGTCAAGTTGATTTTTTTTACATACATTTTGGCTATCCAGAATCATAGCTACTCGAATCGAGGTAAAATATTACATCTAGAAGCTAGCAACACTGTCAAAAGTCAAGAGAGATGATTAGATGAATGATACCAAAAAACGGTTAATGATGTGGGATGGTACTGATGTAAAATTTAATGTAAATCGTTAGAGGAGTCGCCTACATTGCTTCTTGTGGCTCATCCAATTAAGCACGTCTCATCCCGCAAAAAAAAAATTAATGCAGTTGGTGGCCAAAAATTACAAGTTGAAAAAAAACTCATTATGATCGTATTTTTCAGGCACCATTATACCTGGTAGTATTTTACCCATTGCAGCAACGTTTATCTCTCACGTCTAGAAGCACACTGTACTAACAATATCAGGCAGCTCTGAATGGCTCATATCCCACAGGCAGTGTATGGCAGCCTGGGATCAGAGAAATCGCGGACGGTGCTCGTGGACGGCGCTTGGAAAAAGGCTTCAGGTAAGAGAAGCAATTTCTGCAGCTTGTAAAATCATCTGCCGCTAACCTTGTCACTTTGCATGCCATTCAGTCAATTCGTTTAGAATATAATGTAATTTTACAGTAAACACTGTACATGTTAAGTGCATCTCTTCTGTTTGCTGGAATGGTTGGATAAAACGGTAAGTTTCCAGTAATAAAAGGTAACACTTTGACTAATCAGGAGGCATAGAATGGGGCCATAAGGTTAAGTTGGTTAGGTTCGCCCAGCTTACTTTATAGGGAGTTGCGCCTCGAAAGGACTCGCTAACTTTCTTCAGCATTAACTATGCCTACCGAACGTCATTCGTTCGTACCCACATTGCTTTCTTCGATGCACCTACTGATCGCTTTTGCGTTTGACCTTCCTCTCCTTTCCTGAGTTGTTGAGCTCATTGGCTTTGATTGAATGTGGGAACACATTATGGATTCCACGTTTAAGTCGACATATCGCATGTCCCTTATTTGTTCCTATTCCTGACCACCGCTGCGCTGAAAGTTAAATTCTTAGACTCTGCAATATTATATTAACCTTGCGTTGGAACTTAGTGCAATAATTTAATAAATATTTATTTCTAAGCTTGCTTATCAAATATAAGTTTTTTGTAGATACCTTTAAGTTATAAACCATAAATAAAGAACGTCATTCATTTCAATCTCATATCGTAAGTATATTTTTATAAACTAGACTTGTATGTTAACCTTATTTTAATCAGGCAGTGATATCTCCCCCTACAGGCATTTTTTTTTTTTTTTGAAGAAATATAATTTGAAAAAATCTTTGTATTAAGGTTAACACAGCCTGATTAAAATGGGGTTGCGAGGCTAAACGACTTAATGGTTAGTCAGAAAATCTATTAATATTCTTGGAATAGGTTCTTTCGAAATGAAATATTACTCTTACGCAGAGATTCGTTTCATCAAATCATTTGAAATCAGTGGTACGAAAGACTGTTTCTTCCCTTAAAATGGACAATTTCCAGATGTAAATTTAATTAGGTAGCTTTATTGGGCACGCCTCCATTAGGTACCTACTAATCAAACTAACTAAATGCAAATTATTTAACTTGAACGCCTTGTGGCGTAAGACCATCACCTGCGGTGGAGGGCAAATTTCAACGCCGTCATATTTGATGGCCAGCTTATTCGAGAGTTTGGCATTTTTCACATCTTGGTCAACCCTCCAGACCCCCTTCTATAAATCATGACCATTGCTCAACTGCTTCTCCCTCTTTTTGGATAGACGAACAAAGATGTATACATATATCTTGAACGGAAGCATTATCACGGCGCTTCGCTCGCGAGTGATAATAATTGAATCGCATCGACTAAGGCGAATCTAATGCTTGGGGGGGGGGGGGTGTGTTGGTTGGAGCTTTAGAACAGGACGAACTATTCGGCTCCCATACTGAATGGGGCAATTGCTTTATAAAAGTTAATTATTTACGGTTCTTGTAACTTCACTTTAGGACTACACCTCTAACGCCACGACTACACTGTGTGCAGTCGCACGCTCGCTCAACTTTATGGGCGGACGTTCAGCTCGCACGTCGGCTCGATAAACGGTGAATGTCGGTAGCTAACATACCCACGCAAAGTACTTGAGTTGGACGGTGCGCGAGCTGCACGTCCGCTCATAAGTAGAGCGCACGTAAGATTGCATAACTAGTGGGGCCTCGGCATCATTAATCTCTCTGCATGTCAGTCACAAGCCTAACAGCAATGAGGTGCAGTCATGTCGCCCCACCCAGACTAGTAAAGTTGATTTCTATCATCCGCGAATGAAATGAGGTGATAATGATATCATTCTGTGCTCGTGTACAGAAAAAAAACTGCCAGAAGGAATTGAGCTATCATCGCAATTTTATCCAGGCAGTCATGTGGGTTGACCTAAACGTGAAAATCTCAAAACTGCTGAATCAGCACTTTACTCTTTTCCTTTCTCTCCTTCCCCCCCCCCCCCCCCCCCCCCCCCCCCCCCCCCCCC
>LQNS02277097.1:30540924-30561901 GCA_001587735.2 Parhyale hawaiensis | reverse complement strand
GTCTTTCGTGCCCACTTGGCTTCGTCTTTCGTGTCCACTTGGCTTCGTCCTTCGTGTCCACTTGGCTTCGTCCTTCGTGTCCACTTGGCTTCGTCTTTCGTGCCCACTTGGCTTCGTCTTTTGTGCCCACTTGGCTTCGTCTTTTGTGCCCACTTGGCTTCGTCTTTCGTGCCCACTTGGCTTCGTCTTTCGTGCCCACTTGGCTTCGTCTTTCGTGTCCACTTGGCTTCGTCCTTCGTGTCCACTTGGCTTCGTCCTTCGTGTCCACTTGGCTTCGTCTTTCGTGCCCACTTGGCTTCGTCTTTCGTGCCTACTTGGCTTTGTCTTTCGAGCCCACTTTACAGCCTTCTAGCTTCATTCGCCTACCAATGAAGCTTGGTTCTTTTCTTCCGCTTTTTCTTGACTTGGTTTCCTTTCGAGAGTTGATCCAGTGCGCACATGTGAACATCCACGCGCTGGACGCCACGTGCCCTTACATACTACCATATTCGCCCGTGTACCTTGCTTTTTTTTTTTTTGAGGCACTTTTGCTGTAGATAGGGAGGCGTAATCCTGTCTCCACTAGGCTGCGCCTCTTCGCTACAATGGATATTTTCCCGTAGGAATAGGGAAGCATAAAAACCCTTGTAGGATGAAATGAATAGGGCTAATCTAATTAAATGATTGAAAAAAACAGGCAACATGACCTAATCAAGTAATATTATTATAATTTTTTATTATTATATTGGTATTATCCCGCTATTTTCGAATCTAAGACGATCAATAGCGATTACCCGGATTACAGCCAGACTACAACGTTGTGCTCAGGCGGCAAGAGATGAAGGCCGAAAAGCGAAGAAGACAGAAGAAAGAAGCGCCCATGCCAATGGCCCCTCTATGGCCCTCGGCACGGGCGAGGGTAAGAGCCCGCAGAGAAAGTTGGTCACCTCGATCGGCGGCCCACCTCGCGGGACAGAAAAAGAAAATTAGAGAACCTACCTAACTTTACTAAGCTAACCTCGTCAGCAGGAACTGCGGCAAGCTGCAATATCTACTGCGGAAAAGGCACTAGGAACCCTTACCTAATCTTGTAAATATGTCTGCAAGGTGTTCCTAATCACCTGTAGTCATTCACAGTGTCAGTCACAGTTCACACCAGGTTTACGTAACGTTCTCCAGTTCACTACAGCCTTCATTTGCTTGCATGCAGCCTCCTCCAATTCGCAACAGCCTCCACCGCAGTCTGTCCAAGTTTCGAGCTCATTTCGTGGTCCAGTAGAGCTGGACCGCTGCGCTCTTGCCGCGCTGGCCAGGGGTGAAATAGAAGTCTTGTGTGTGATTCGTGCTGTGGTTTACCCCATTAACGCACTAAGTAACCCTGTACCAGTACTTCTCGTAATACGTAGTTACACAATTAATGCCATCCATACAAATGAAACAATTGGACAGTATGCGTTAGTATGCTAAATTAGTGCAGAGCATTTATAAATAAACAAAAGCGATGGAAAATTATGGTAACCATCTTGGTACATGCTCAACTAGCGCACTCTGAGAGCGCATACCTCCTCCAAGTGAGGCAACGGTAGCAAAAAATTCAAATTTGTTCTGAAACCATAATTTCCTTTGTATAAACTCCAAAATCTGATCATTTGTGCCTTTTTATATTAATAACAGCTTGTTCAATTTCTTGAAGATCCGTTCATGACTTTTTTTATTATAGTGTTAACAAACGTTATGACAAACATAAGTCAAACATTCAAACGAACAAACCGATCTGCACCAAAATTTGATCATTTATGTCTTTTAACATAACTAACAACCCCTATAAATTTCATAAAGATCCATTGATTATTTTTTGAGTTACTGTGCTAACAAGCATAAAATTAAAAACAGTGACAAACGAACGAACAAACGGATAGACATATCTCTATCAAAAGTTAATCATCTGTTCCTCCTAACATACCTAACAATCCCTGTAAATTTCATTGAAATCAGTTCATAACTTTTCGAGTTACCTTTGTGACAGACAGACAGACAAAGAGGCAGACAAACAGACAGACAGACAAACACGATGAAAACATAACCTCTTTGGCGGAAGTAAATATTCTAAAATTCTGTACCTACATAAGAAATATACGAACTTTATATCAATCTTTAAGCATATCACAAAATTTATAATATTTATATTCAGATAAAAGACCACACATTGACCACCCCATCAGGGCACTCTGTCATAGCACAAATCCATATTACGATTACAATTCAAAGTGACAAGACGAAGAAGCTCCTCAAGTGCCGTCCATAACTAAGGGGCAAAATTTTCAAAATTTTATAACTTTTTTTCTATTCATCATACATACCTCATCTTCTGATAATTAATAGTCCTTAAGATGCTTACTAAAGAGAGAAAATTTGAGTCAGGTGTAAAATATAATAAAAACTGTAAGAGTGAAAAACTTTTATATCGAGATATGGAACGTCCAAAACTGAGGAACAAATATGAAAAAAAAAACAATAAATTGCACACTTAATCCAAACTGCTTCATTTCCAGTGAAGAAAAGATTCTTTGTTTTATACAGTACGTTACGTTTGATAATGCAAATGCAATTTTTTCCTTATTTTTCAAGACAAGTGTCAAACATTTAAGATGTTAATAGTAAGTTAGTGCACAGGTATGTTGTAACTATAAAAACAATAAGAGAAGAATAAAACGCAACCATTTCCCACGTTTTGGCAACATTTGCTTATCACCCGGGTTTCAGCTGTTACGCCAGATTATGCAACATTATTTTCTAGTCAAAATGGGCAAGAAAAGCGGTCTAACCGGTGCAGAAAAGATCAAATAGACCTCGTGATTGGCTTCTGGTAAGACAACAGTCGAAGTTTCCAAGAAATTACGGCGTGATCACTGAACAATAAAGGTTTATGCAATTGAGGGTAAAGTCAACCGGAAAACTCCGGATAGAGCCTCTACGAGGAAATTGACTGCTCAGGATATGCGATATTTGAATTATCGTCTTACTTGTAGAAAGTTGTTTTCTAGCCATAGAAAACAACGATATTTGAAGACGCTGGAGCCCCAGTACTAATCAGAAAGACAAGATATGAGATTCTGCAGAATTAGAGAAAGTGAAAAAGGCAATGAAACAACCACTTCTAAGAAAAACTAAAAAAGAAAGTAGGGTCAAATGGGCTGAAGAGAACATGAAAACTGATTTCTCCAATGACATATTTACTGACGAATGCAGAGCCACTCTTGATGGTCCAGATGAATGGGAGTCTGGATGGGTCCTCCATGACCGACCTCAACAAACACGGCTTAAGCGTCAACAAGGTGTGGAGATGTAATGTTTTGCGCCGGGATAACAGGTGATACCCTTATTGGTCCATTTGAAGGGGCACAAGGAGTTAAAATGAATGCAGAAAGGTACTGCCAGTTTCTTGAAGCCAACTTGATTCCATGGATTGATGAGCAGACTATCGCATGCAGATCCAAATTGGTATTGCAGCACGATAGCGCTCCCTGACGCCGAGCATGGTATGCTGCTAGCTGGCTTACGGATGGAGGATTTAAATCAAAAAGTATTATAACTTGACCAGTGAATAGCCCCGATTTAAATCCCATTGAGAACCTCTGAGCAATGATGAAAAGGAAGGTCTATGAAGGTGGTCGCCAGTTTTCGAGCAAAGTAAGCCTGTGGAATGCAGTAAAAACAGCTGCAGATTCTATTCCACCATCTGAAATATCAAACCTGACGAACTCTGTTGATAATCGCCTTAAAAAATCATGAAAAATGGAGGTGCCATGTTCAAAATTAACTTTTGTTTACCACTTTGTTTGGTTATAATTTGTTTGGTTATAATTTCTTTTTTTGGACGAGTAATAAAAATATTCCTGTTCACTTGTATTTATTTCCTCTTTATGATGTTTTTATTAACTTGTTGCATAATCTGAGGTAACAATAAAAAACTCGTAAATAAGCAAATTGTTTGATAAACTTAGCAAATGGCTAAATATTTATTTTACAAGTGTTGTTTATATATTCAACAGAGCCATACATTCAGTTAATATTGATGTTTCAAAGTTCGACACTTATCTTGAAAAATAAATTTTAAAAATTGTATTTGCATAATCAAAGGTAACATACCGTAGAATAAGTGTCCACTTTTGCGGATATTATTAATGGTATCATTTTAATTCAAGGCTTTAAGTGTAAATGGCTGAAAACTATTGTAACTGGGCTGTGTTACTTGACTAGGTATAAGTGTTCCTTGTCCTATTGCATTCCTACGGGAAAAACTCGATGTGTCGTAATTTATTTACAGGGGGAAGAAAGAAAGAAAATAAATTTATTTCTCCCCGTAGGAAGGTATTCATACAATAGTTCTATTACAGTACATGTTCAGTACACTAGAGTAAAACAATAAGCAACGAGTCTTACACGCTAGGTTAAAAATTGAATGTACATTTCTACTTCACAACCTACTGTTCGTACAAGAGAGAAAAAATATATATAGATATATTTCTCCCCTTAGGAATTTTTCATCAAATAATTCACTTAAAATACGTGTTGAGGAAACTAGATTAAAACATCAAAATGAGCCTTACAGATTAGGGAGCAAATTTATAGCACTATTCTACTTCACGACCTACATTCTGTACAACGCTCTATGATAGCAATAGGTTCACAGTTCACACCCAGGTATATTGCAAATCAGTTAATACACCATGTTAATTTCGAGGCTAAAAATAGGTCACATTAGAAAAACATGAAATTATAGATATAATAATGAAGAAAAGAGAAGTAGAAAAGCAGAAGCTAACATACAGCTGAATTGCATGGAGTGTCATATACGGCACGCTCCAAATACTGTTATTCTCATGAGAGTGTAAAGTCGTGCAATAAAGGGTTAACTTACGTTCTATCGATAAACTGATTTAACTGAGTATAGATCAGCACCCGCATGAAAAGAGAACACCAATTGCACAGCTGCTGGCAGAACATCAGTCCGCGGCCTGATCCTCCAGATATCAGTCTCTAGAATGAGCTACAGGGCCAGGAGGATTATCGAATATTCGCCACATCGCTCAGAGATTCCGCGAAAAAAAGGTTTAAGTACCACCTCGACCCAGATAATGCTGATGATATTTCAGACATGATATTTCAGACATTTTCGAGCCTTCCAACCTTGAAAATATCTGAAAATTTGGCGCCCAGTCGAGCGTGCCTACAGTCCCTACATTAGTTAATATATATGTGCAGTGTGCGTTAACTTATTTGAACTTTACGAAGAGGTTATTGCAGATTGAAAAGGTGACCTTTCTATTCTTGAAGCGCAAGTTAACCCGTGCTATTTTCTTTATATTAATGCCTCTCTACTATGTAAATATCGGGAGCAAGTAGTGCGAGAAGTGCATGAAAACCCGAGGATAACAGGCAATGAGTTGTTATAGAATCACTGTACGGATGAAATCGAAATATCGACTTTAACACTACAAAGAACACTGAAGAAAGAAGGGCTAAAAAAATGATGCAGACAAATGGAAGCGCTTCTTCTCAAAGCTAGGCACGTAAACACCCATAATTTTTTACCGGAGAACATATTCGAAAGAGTAAATTAAGATAGAACTTATCAATCACAGGGACTTTTTTTTCGTTCGGAGAAAAAAGCTGAAACCTTCAAGCAGAAAACACTCGTCCAGCTGAGGACTGTTGCGTGAGGGCGAGCCCTCGCGGGTAAGTTCTGGAGGGCCCATTCCCCGTTAGAATAAATGTATATGGGCAGAACCTACTGGTTCTGCCCAGTAAGAGATGTTGGAGCAGACCGCAGGTCCTGCTGACGAGGTTAGTATTGTCAAGTTAGGTAACTAGGTTCTCTACATTTCAACTTCCGCTATGCAGGTGGGCTGTCGATCAAGTTATACCTATAGCCGACCTCGTCCGCGGGACTCCTGTACTCTCTCTTGTGGCAGGCCACGATAGGGGCCGTCCACTCCAACGTCTTTTTCTATTCTAGCGCCTTATTTCCCTGCCCGTACAGCGCATGTGACCGACTAGACACAAATAATGAGTCAATGAACACTTGGTCGTCCGTGGTTTGTTTGCCCAAAGGCGGCCGCACCGAGTCTCACTGCTTGCATCACACTTTATTGTCGGTGCGGGGGTTAAACATAGAGTTAATAATAATAATGGTGTGAGGGCGAGTTCACATGTCATTCATATCAACGCGTTCGCTCTTTACTTGCACGAACATGTTACTGTGCCACTTGTCTGAACGTGTTGCTGTGTCCTAAAAATAAAAGAAAAGTGCACCGTTTTGAGTTTTATTTCTCTCCATATTTGAAGAGATTTCCATAACTGGGCTAGTGACACTTGCAGATATAACCGATTTAACGGTTTAACATTTTAATAACTTTTTGTGGTGTACACAAAGTTGTGCGAGCAACGACGCTACTAAACATTCGGACGAGTGGGTGAGCGAACGCGTTGATATGAATGACGTGGGAACTCGCCCAGAGTCGTATATTTTGGGATTGTCTCAGCTACGGAACTGGAAGCCTTATGAAGGTAAACGGAAAAATGAAATAAGACCAGCATATGAAAATACTTAGTGACAAGTTAGAAACAGTCACCTGAGGCTCTCGATCTGGAAACCGATATGGTCTGTCAACAGCATGCTTACGTTCGTAGCTTTATACACCTTGTGTCGCTCGTTCGAGGCCAACCCAGGCACGCGAGCTCTTTGCTGATCTAGGTGTGCTGACTCGACTGTTGTGTGCATGCGCTACACCGTGGCGGAACTTGCCTTCTTCAGAGATGGGGGTGGGGGGGTCGCAGGTCATTTGAACCTTCCGTCAAATTGGCGCCGTAGTTCTTGGTGACCCGTGGTCGACTGCAGCCGCACTTAGTCCTCTGGGGCCCGTGGGCCTATATCGGCAGCACAAACCAGTGTAAGTGGGTTTCCCAGTTGAGGGTGCGGTCAAGTTCACTTTACCTTAAATGTTACTGGCTGTATGGTTAGGTTCGCCATATATTATGGGGTGCAGCACTCCCAGAAGGATTGTTAAGGTTACCTTCGCCATTAACTAGGCCTTCGAGACGTTTGTCTTTCGTACCAACTTTGCTTCCTTCCATTTTCATCCTCCAATTGAAGTTTCTTCTGTTCTTCTTCTTCTTCTTTCTCAACTTACTGCTCCCATGCACGTTGATGCCGTGTAAGAACACAGTCGTGCATGCGTTCCCCGTTTCTATCAACACTATAATGCCCCATCTTTCTTCCTCTGTGATATCGCCTTTGTTGTAGATACGGAGACTTAGACTTCTGCACATAATAAGAATAATTAAGGCTCATCGGAGATGAAATTCAACGGTAATTCTGCTGCAACTCTGCAGCACCCAGGGACCATTTACCCACCCTGGGTTGGCATACGGGGGAAGTTACGAATTGACCTCTGTTGAGGCTAGCTCCCTTCCCGTGTGAAATCTTCAGCGAGGATAACTTTCTGTAAATACTACCGAAGTTACAGGAGCTTTGCTTCTCAAATTGTCGCTGGCTGCCGCAGAGTTGCAGCAGAATCACCGTTAAACTTGAACTTCGATTAGTCTAGTTTAATTTGGTAATTAAAAATTCAACGGCTTATATTTGTTGAATTTTCCTTTACAAATCTGCACGAACTTTCCAGGCAACCCAATAGTATCAACTCTAACTAAGAGTTCACACAAATGGTATCGGAAACAGGTGCCGAATTCGTAAAAAAAAAAAGTGATTCAGACATGCGTACCCGTTAGGTTAGACATCAATGTAGCTGATACGAACCTCTTCAGACCAACCTAACCTAATGCCCACTCTTGCTTAGGTCAAATGCTATACCAGGCCCAATCATTAGTTGGAAGATTTGAAAATTGTTGCCACTACTATTTTATGTCACTCTTGTATACTTTATATACGACACTATATAGTGCCATTCTGTGAGCAGGATATTACTTGGACCTGTACGAGAAGCTGGATCAGGAGCCTGTGACCTCCATCGTGACCTCCAGCCGGAGCGTTTTCGACGAACTTCTGCAGCAGCTCGAAAACGACCAATGAGCGGGAGCGTCTTTTAGGATCCACTAGTTTGCTATTCGTCACTGCCTCATTACAATTCTCTCGGGCTGTCCTAAGATTTCAAAAACTTTTGTCCTGTGCAGTACCGGTTTCTGCGGACTTTCCTGTTTTTGGACAGTTACTGAACACAAGGAACTAATATGACCTTGAATTACCAAACAATAATGAAATGCATAGCCTGAAGACATGGCTTGCTTCCACCGCCAAGAGAGGTACGCAATACCACTCACTACCCATCAGGAACAGTATTGGGACTGAAGCAGGTCCAGCGCTTAGTCCAGTTGAGTGATGGAGGTTTTTTTATAGAATGATACGGCGGCCCTTCAACTTCGACGGGCCTAACGAGAGAAAATTATTGGATTACAGATTTTAATAGATTATTATAAGCTGTAAAATAGAAACTCGGGGCTTTTCATGCATCTCGGACTTCAGTCCAAGTGACAACTCTATTCACCCCCATCTCCGTCTCTGCTGCCCGATATGCTATCATTGAATTCACTTACCACCAAAATTATATGCAATGTACTTTAATAATCTACTGTACTGTAGTCGTACAGTTGCCAGGTAGTCATGTAAGATGAAGGTATAGCTACAGTGTCCCAACAGAGAGCATGTAAAAACAAAGAATTTATTCTTAACAGTACGCAATATGTAGCCTACTCAAAACTCCTCAACCGTGCTTAGCTATCGAGGAGTTGTGATGGAGAGAGTGACACCACGTATATGATATTGTGATACCTATATGCAATCTATGTACAAATACATAGATGGTTATGTCTCCGAACAAGGTAAGTCTTCCGTACATTAACAAGATCGCTGCACCCAACTTCATCACTGACTACAGCACAGAACCATGTGTATATAGTGTTGGTGCCGGTATATCATGTTGCCCGCTACAGATCGAGATGGAATACGTGAGCCTGTAAGTGGTTAGGCGAGACGCACGTTCTATCTCAACCGAAGCTATCCCAATACAGCCTAAGATAAAGCTAGTCTAAGCTACCACGCCCTCAGGTACGCCTCTTACTATACCGGAACTGTTTTTTTTTTTTCTTCTTCTTCTTGTTTCTGTTTAATTTTTAGTTTCATGAAACGTATACCTCAGGGAAATAACATTGTAAAAAGCTGTTTTTGCAGCCTTTACATTTTTTTAGGACTAAAAGCACCGTCACAGTCACACGACAGTACCAGTGGTGACAATGGTAAGCGTATCAGCATCAAAAGAACCTACACATTTACGTTATTCGTATATGAGAAATTAGGCCCTTAACAGTAACGCTACTCGCCCATCCTATGTTATGGGGAGTTGCGCCCCCCGGGGGTTTGTGTAGGGTACCTTAGCCATCAGCTAGGCCTTCGGGACGGCTGTCTTTCGTGTCCACTTTACTTCCTTCCCATCTTTTCCTCCTACTGCTCTTTCTTCAATCTGTTCTTACTCTTCTTTCCCGACTTGCTGTAGGGTACGCGCAACTAGGACACACCCTTGTGGGAGCACGTACCCAAGCACGTATCTATCGTCACACTATATGTCCCTTGCTTCTTCCTCTGTTAGATCGCCTTTGCTGTGGAGACGGAGACTTAAACTACTCAATATAATAATAACAGTAACGCTACAAATTTGTTTACTATCACGAGGAAAATTGTACTTGGACTATTCTAAATTGTATTACAATTGCAGAGGTGCCTCTTACTATGAGCTGGAGCTCGGCTTAATAATCAGTTTCTTATAGAGAAGAAATTGTAGATACTTAGGCGCGGGCGTCACGCATGTTAGTGCACGTGGGTGTCCTAGTTAGAGTAAGCGCGGTCAAGACGACCTGACCGTAACTAGTTCCTGCACCACTTATTCTTACAATAACTAGCGATGAAATGAGTCTCAAAGCACAGAGTATAAAAGAAAAAGAAAGTTCAGAATATTTGCCTCTTAAATGCAGTTTATAATAGTTAACTCAGGAACACCTCACGTGTCTTGCTTTTACTAAAAAAAAAAAGTCGAGGAGAAGCATAGCAAAACATTTTACATTCAAAATACGCTTAGGTCTCAAGTTAGATGCGAACTCGTGAGTTCTATTTGTCTCAAAAGAGCCAGTGCCCTACTATTGGCAGAAAACAAGGCGCAAAGCATATCGAGGAAACTAAATCAGAAAATAGAAGGCAAAAGAAAGAAGCACTCGAACGGAGGGTCCCATCTGCGCTGCCGCATGGTAAGAGGTAGGAAGTCTTATGGCATAAGACGTTGCCACATTCTGTTGCCAACGTCACGGATCAGAAAGGGAAGTAAGGAAGACCTACCTAAATCAACAAACCAACCTCACGAGCACTACAGCTAGTGATATTAAAAATAAACTGTCCACATGCGAAGTTAGCCTCCCGCAGGAACAGGATTGCTGTAAATTTCACAGGTAGAGTAGACTTAAACAGACTAAATTATTTATCGAACGACATCGCTCTCGGAAGGCATTAAGCCCGTCGTATGAGGCACTTTGTATATGCAATGAATATTGATTAGAACATAAAAATGTAGTAACAAGTTCATACTGTAGACGTTTACAATATGCACACTTTAGGAGATAATCTCATCTGGCTTAGTTTTAGCGTACCTGGAACTTTAAATTTTTCACGAGTGTAATCTGCTTAGGATTCCCTCCTGAAACTCTATCCGAACTGACTAATCGAAAAATCACAATTAATATACAGAGTACGAAACGCTTAAGTGAATTGGATGCTTAAGTGAATTGCATGAAATGATCTCAATCTTGGTGTGCAACTCTAAAACGCAACTCCGAGAGCAATGTTGTACAAATTACTATTTTCCCTACCATACCATGACTATGTACTTATCCCGGCACAAGCCCTATGTACGCTCACGGCAAGAAAAGTACTCCTAACATTGCTACTTTCCTCTTACAGTAATTTTAACAAGTTATTCGGATTCCATGATTTTTCTTCAAAGTTTATTTGTTTGAAGCGTCTTAATTTTCAACATTTTGACGTTTGCAATGCATAGGGCGGCGTTTTGGATTTCATAAGTGAAATTTTGTGATTCAGCAGTCGAAAACTAAATCTAACATCGTGCCAAATGGTTCCTTGATGCTAATTATTGCTCTTGCAAAAAGAACCTACAGGTGAAATACCCTATTCATCTGACTCCCATTACATACAAAGGTTACAATCGAATCGATACAATTACCTCCACTAAAGAGGTTTTGTTTTTGTCGGGTTTGTCTGTTCGTCGGTCTCTTTGTCTTTCTGTCATCAAGATAATTAAAAAATTTATGGATGGACTTTGACGAAACTTAGAGGGATTGTTAGGAGGAACAGATGATTAACTTTTGGTGAAGATCCGTCCATCAGTTTGTTTGTTTGTCTCATTTTCTCAAAGCCATAACTCAAAAAGTTATGGACGGCTTTTCACTAAATTTACATGAGTTTTCAGGTATATCACGAAGGATAAATTACCAAATTTTTGTGATGATCTGTTTGTCAGTTTGTCGTGTTTGATTTTATGCTTGTTAGCGCAATAACTCAAAAAGTTTGCAATGAATCGTAATGAAATTTACTGAAGTTGTTAGTAATGTTAAAAGACATAAATGATTAAATTTTGAAGTAGATTGGTTGGTTCGTCTGTAGGTTTGACTTATGTTTGTCATAATGTTAGTTTAAAGCCTAACTCTAAAATTTATGAGCGGATGTTCAAAAAAGATAGCAGAAACATTTAATACTAACAATAGGCACAAATGATTACATTTTGGAGCTGTTGCAAAAAAATCATGGTTTTTGAGCCAATTCAAGTTCTTCGTTACCGTTTCCCTACTTGGTGTAGGTATGCGACCTCAGAGTGCTCTAGTTATATAAGGGGGATTACGTTCCATTACTTTTTACCTCCTCCTTCTCCCTAAGTGAAATATATGGCGGATTTTCTTCATAATACTGCATGCACTAAAACACAATAGTAATGGTACATTACAATAAACTGCATAAGAAATAAGCCCAGTAAACAAAAAGTCATTGTGGCATTGCCGCCGCACACATCTTTTAAATCTCATAAGAGCACATTCGAAGATAGCAAGTACCATTACTACATTGTACGTGGGTACCATGACCATGCACAGATTAGGTCACTATACCGTCGGACAGATGAGTTGAGAAGTCGACAGTTTTTTGATAGCGTTGAAATTAAAAGAAAAATGCACAGAATACAAGAAACGAAGCTCATTCTGTAACCAAAATAATTATTAGACTTACATATTCCTTACTTTGATTGGTCAATTTGCTCAAAGCTTTGGATGGCTCAACACCTCCGCCCGAAGCAAAAAACTTAGAATAGATGAATTATAGTGGTGGCCAAAGCTAGGACGTTCTCGGACAAGATACAGGAATGTTAAAATACGAAATTCCACCAATCGTTTCAATTCGAACATTTGAAGTGAAACAATACGCTTGCATCCTATAAATATATATATATATATATGGGTGTATGATGAAAATATAATGTGCTTTTATAATAGTTGACTGGTGACTGATAAATGAGCAATATGAACACAGCTGAGGTGGAATGGGACACGTGATCGATCATCCTGTTTGAACATGCAGTACAAGGAAATCCTGTAATTTGTTTGGAATACGTTTAGACAGAAGGAACAAATTACAAGATTGGAGCAAAATAAGAGCCAGTAAGCTTGCCATCAAAAGTTACCAAACTTCCTCTCACAAGCTCACAGAAACAACGCTTAAGTAAAAAAAAATATGCGTAGCCTAGCTAGCTACTACAAATCAATATATTCAGCGATTCTACGTCTTAAAATTCATGAACCTTATATTTGCAAATCAAATGTTGCTATCTGAGAAAAATAGAGCAAAAAATTTGGTCAAATTTTTGACGTGAACATATTAGGCTACGTTCGAGGTGAGGGTCGAAATCAGGAGCTACGGTATCAACATTTTGAACGACTTAGAGGCATCGAGAGAGTAGAAACTGACGAAGTAGGGGATTGTCCTGTATATTCTTTGTTGCAACGAACTAACTATATTGATTCATTCAGCGACGAAGCTTCAGGCTAATTGTAAAATTTTTCGCGGAAATTTTCCGTTTCGTCCCATTTTTTCAGGAACGATGAACAAAAATGAAGAATAAATAACTTGGAAGCTTAGAAGCATGAATCTGTGGTTGGAACGCCACGTTTACAAATTTGTACAACTCAAGTTTATACCAGTTACTAGTGGTTGCATGGGAATTACAGAACTTTGCTAGAACTGTAGCAGTAGTTTATATTTAATTGCTTGATATGGAAACGAAGAATAAATACCAATAAAAGGACTTATTTTGTTTACATGACCCTTTCCCAAACTTCTAATTCAATAATGAATTTTGCTCTCCATCTCAGAAATTTAAGAGGTATTTTTCAAGTGTCGAATGTTCTAGGAACTTCTAGCATATTCTCGAAGCGTGTAGACAGTGTCGAAGCTTCTAGAACGATCTCGAAACTTCTTGAATAGTCTCAATGGTTGTAGACATTGTCGAAGCTTAAAGAATGTTGCGGAAGCGCCACAAAATTGCAGCTGGCAGAAGTTTTTCTCTTTGTTAATTATAAGTTAGAGGTTATTGGAGACAGCGACTTAAAAGAAATACTGATTTTACCAGAAACGCTGTAACTAGCAGCTCCAGCTATTGGTTCACGCACAAACCTACTTTGACTTGCTTTATGCGTCATTATACTAGGTATTATTCGATATTGGGCTCAAAATGCCATAATATTCCTGCATTATTACAATGAAGACATTGAAAATTCATTGTATGGGCTAGAACTATTGCTGTGTTAATTAAAGCAGACAGACAACACAGCTGAGCTACAACGTAGACAATCATATTATTACCGATGTGAGATTCCGAAGCAAATCGTGACATTGTACGGTACTAGTCTCCACTACCAATTAACTTTTACTGTAGCTACATAACATTCGGCAGCTGGTTACTCAAAATAACGTTGGCTGGGGCCACAATTACCGTTACGTTTCTGTATCGTCTCCGTATCTGGAAGTAAGTCTACTCTTGAGGAATTCTACTACTGCATTTGCTTCCTAGAAATAAAATTACGTTCAAAAGTAGCCTACACATGCATGTGACTTTCTATCATACCATCACTTCAACACTGCCTCTCATCCTGGTGAATGTAACGTTTCATAACTACTGTGTTATTTCTGCGGGAGAGGTTGCTTACTTCAAGAAAGAAAAGGATCAAGGTTAATCCTACGCCGTTGGGTGTTATCTAAACTTTTAATGCAGTAGTAGGTAGCCAATCTTACCTGAAATTAGAATTTACGTTGATAACTTCAGAACTACATTAACAGTAACTATTTACACTAGCCTATGAATATATCACAGCCACCTATTTATTTACCACCTTATTAACAACATGAGTATACCGGGTGTTGCAAAAAAAACTCTGCCAAACTTTCATAGGTTATAGAGACACTCAAAACAAACCTAAACAAACACTTTTTCACGAATACGAAAAATTCCCAAACTTGTTCGTTTCCGAGATATTGACATGTGTAACGTTTAGGGTAATCTTACAAATAGTAAATACGTCTTTACGTTAATCCTAGTTATACCTTTGAATCTGGCAATACAGCAGTTGCCTACGTTATGGCAACNAGAATTTGATCATGTTGCCAGGATCGCGGTCGCAGCAGGCAACATCGCTGAAGATCGACAAATGTTATCTCGTGTTCAACAGTCCTTTCAGAGGAGGTGTCACGCCTGCACTGAAGTAAATGGTGGACATTATGAACAGTTGAAGTAATTGGTTGTAAAATTAATGTATTACATCTCTTTACACAATATTCTTTCAGTTTCCACTCTACTATTTATTTGCAACTAGAGTTGTATGTAGGTATTCCTTCATTTAGTTGCAGTTTTAGGTAAGGTTTTGTTACAAATTACACATGTGAATATCTCGGAAACGAACAAGTTTTGGAATTTTTGGTATTCGTGAAAAAGTATTTGTTTTGAGTGTCCCTATCATCAGTGAAAGATTGGCAGAGTTTTTTGCAACACCCGGTATATACAAGGAAGGTACTAGTAGTACTACTAGTTAACATATACATGTATGTAGGGTATCTTTCTCTTAGAAGGAAGGTGAAAGATGCAGGAAGCAGAAGACGCCGACGGTGAACTGGACTCTGGAAAATGACATAAAATTTGTCAACTTTTCATATATATATATATATATATATATATATATATATATATATATATATATATATTAGCCAATAGACAAAGTAACTACCTAATCTGGTGAAGTAGACAATAGTTCAATGGACACCACAAGCAGATGGTTAGCCCGGCATTTCCAAACACTTTGTAATGTTAAGAGAAAGTCAACTATACTCAGCAGTGACGGCTCTTGATTTTCGTGATACGTACTGATCTTAACAGGAAAAAAATTTAACGTTCTTGAATTCGAGCGATGTTTCAATAAGTGTGCGAATGCGACTAAATTGCTAAATTCACTTCACGAGGAAAATTAAAATCTTCACACGTTATAACAACAGATTTATGTCTGTAGCTATGCACTTGGTATTGACAGCACCTGTAAGAGGTATTGGGAAAACCGGAGCCCAGGTATGTTGATTTGGCCAGCCCAACGAGATTTCATAGGAGGAGGGAACGCGGTTTTATTTCGCCCAGCAGGTCCGCAAACTTCACATTCCTCCATGGCTTGTCTGTCCAGTGACGTATGGTCTTCCTGGCGCAGTCTTCCCACCAATCACAGGCTCCAGTCAATCATAGCGCATACGAACTGCATTTGCGTCGACTGCCGTCTGTGCCCGTGGAGGTACAATGCAGGGTATCTATGTGCAGTCAGGCTCAAGAGCGTTTCATAGGAGTGAACACAGCAACATTTTCGCCATACTTGCCACGCAAGTTTTTTTTTTTTCATTGCTGCTCCCTTTCCACCAATCACAGGCTCCCAGCCGATCACTACAGCCGTTGCTGCCTCCAACTACAGTACGTTACCTTTGATTATGCAAATAAATATTTTTTTACTTATTTTTCAAGATAAGTGTCAAACATTTAAAATGTTAATAGTAAGTTAATGCACAGGTATGTTGGGGTATGTTGTAACTATAAAAACAATTACAGAAAAATAAAACGGAACCATTTCCCACGTTTTGGCAACATTTGCTTATCGCACGGGGTTCTGCTGTTAAGCCAGATTATGCAACATCACTCTCCAGTCAACATGGGCAAGAAAAGCGGTTTAACCAGTGAAGAAAAGATTAAAGTGACCTCGTTATAGGGTTCTGGTAAGACAACACTCGAAGTTTCCAAGGAATTACAGCGTGATCACCGAACAATTAAGATTTATGCAATTGAAGGTAAGGGCAACCGGAAAAATCCGGATAGAGCATCTACGAGGAAATTGACTGCTCGGGATATGCGACATTTGAAGGCTTCTGTAGCTAGAAAACAACTTTCTACAAGTAAGGCGATATTTGAAGAGGCTGGAGCCCAATACTTAGCAGAAAGACAAGATGTGAGGTTCTGCAGAAGCTTGAGAAAGTGAAAAAGGCAATTAGACGACCACATCTAAACAACTCATAAAGAAAATAAAAATAGGGTCAAATGAGGTGAAGAGAATATGAAAACAGATTTCTCCAATGTCATATTTACTGACGAATGCAGAGCCACTGTTGATGGTCCAGATGGATGGGAGTCTGGATGGGTCCTCCATGACTGACCTCAATAGACACGGCTTTAGCGTCAACAAGTTGGTTGACGTTCCACACATCACCACACGTGTGTGGAGTCACGATGCTGGGTGTCTGCTGGGGGATAGCAGTTAGCGACCTAAAGTAGAAATTTTTCAGACATTTATCCTAAAATTCTCAGGCCTACCCTCACTCGGCTGATTGAAAACCTAAGCCGCTTCCGCTAACCACTCAAATTAAATCTGCCTTTCGAACGCGTGGCCATGTTGAGTTCTTGAAAAAGTTAAGCGTAGCTCAACTTGCAGCCCAATTGATGACACCTTAATATTAGCATAGCTATTGAATTAAACATGCAATTGAACAACTGAAAACGTACCTCATGAGAGCCCGAATAGGATTGTCGGTGGTCCCCCAATCAGCGGTACAACAATAGCAATTCCTCTTCTTTTGCAGAAAACTGGCAAGTTTTTCTCTTCTTGGTAATATTCTCTTCACTGTCCGCGGCGTCCCATTGAGTTCCAGAGTTGAGCTTGTTTTTCGAAGTCTGTCTGCTCTGTCGCACGACAGTATAATGCTGGAAATCTGGTAAACCGGAAGTAACTGGAGGCGATATGCGCGTGTTGGAAGTTTCATGGGCGGAATCGCGTCTTGCATTTGGAGTTTTAATATTAAAATACAGTGCCCATTTATCGATCACGCAGCATAACGCGCCGCGCTTCTCCACGCTGAAATCTCGTTCCGGTACATCAGAAATTATGAAGTCGCTCTCCTCCAGGTAATTACTCACGTTTTTTACCTTCATGCCGTTCTTTGCCGTAGCGGAATCCATGATCGCACAATTCATGTGCAGAGGTTTTCTTGATGAATTTATTTTCCGTCGGTCCACCGAAAACTTGAGGTATTCTAATTTTGGTAAATGAAGCACTGTCGCTAGGTACGGGCCGAAGAGGTGATTCTGCTGCAGGTTCAGGTATTTTAACCGTTGAAAGCAGTCACCGTACACTTTCTGCCGGCACAAAAGAAGTCTAAAGCCCTCATCAGTGAGACTATTGCTGGCCAGGTTGAGCAAGCACAGGTTGGGAAAAGACCCGAGACTCACCAGAATGTCATCGGCCATTAAGGTGCAGTTGCTCATGTCCAGTTCCGTCACAAACTTCAGTGACTGTGATAAGAAATCTCCGTACTTGGCAATGTATGCGCGGCTCAAAGAGACGCAACTGAACTTTTCTACCATGTCTGACCCGAAGGCATCCACGAAGATACGAACCGCAGCCTCTGACTGCTCGGTCTGCGTCTCGTACAAGCCCGACTTGAAGCACGCATCGAAGACTAGGTCAGCTATAACAGGAGGGAGGTTCTGTAGGTCTTCTGCATGCTCGATGTTCTCGACGACAAACCGAAGTGTAATGGTCTGCAGCGAAGGTATATCTGACATGGCGGCAACATTCGCACTTAATTCAAACACGAAATAGGAGTCCAATGGTCAATATTTGCATCAGCGGGACGTTTGTGGTCGGCTCTAGTGCATCTGGAAGAGCATCACCCTGGAAACCACGTTGAAGCTGGTTGGTGCTTCCGAATTACCAACAGTGCTAGCAGCTCATGTAATACGAAGACGACTGTTGTAAGAATTTTAAGAAGAATTCAGGGCTTGCCAGCAAAATAGCAATGTTCACAGCCAGAAGAATCGCTGCCAAAGTGCTAAGTCTGACGATATCGAATACAATGCTTAAGTTTTCGCGGCGAAAAAATTCCAAGTACCTGGGCAGTTTTGTAATCATTTTTTGTGTCACATTTGGATAGCGACCCAAAACCTCAGCTTACGAAATATACCTGCAAGAAAAGATCGCATTACAAAACAAGCATCAATTGTGAGTTTTAGTAAGGTATGCGCAAAAAACGTTTTGATCGCCAGCACGTAAAATAATCAGTAAAAAAAATTGAAGACCAGGACGGTGGCAAACCACTTCCCCGGCAGGAACGATTATAATCGTTTTATGCAAATATTCGCCTCCTTCAGTTATTGTATTGGATAGTATAGAATAGGTACCCATCGTTTCCACAACAACGGCGATCTAACACAGGGAAGAACAAGGGACAGAGTATGTCGATAGAAACGGGGAACCCATGGACGAAGGTGTTCCCCACAGGATCAACGTACATGGGTACAGCAAGTCGGGAAAGAAGAGGAAGAACAGAATAAAGCATAATCAGTTAAGAGTCTGAAGATGGAAAGAAGCAAAGTGGATATGAAAGACAGACGTCATGAAGGCCAAGCTAATGGCCAAGGTAACCTATCCTATCCCCCCGGGGGCGCTGCTCCCCTTAACATAGAATGGGCGAACCTAATCCTATGCATCCTATGCCCCCTGAGTTGCGGTCGTCGACGAGAATATAAAGCATATTTAGTATTATTTACTCGTATTAAACTCAAACTCTTTACGGCGAACGTAGTTTTCAAGAAACAATCCAAGCGATGCTAAGCCTAAGAAAAGTTTATTTCGTTTTGAACGATCAATACCTACTGGGTTGATAGGCGAAATCGAAATGTTTGGGTCAAAAGCAACAGGCCCAAAAAACAAGTGTTGGGAGAAAGTTTAACCAAAGATTTGGCGCAATCATAGGGAAATTTGTAAGAAATGCTAGCCACGCTGCATAACACTGTTGTAGTATATCACTCAGGGTGTCCGTGACGGAGCTGTAGGAGTCGGAGTCTGAGTCAAAGACCCACTGGCTTCAGAAGTCGCAATTGTCCGACTCCAGTCCATGATAAATCAATGCTCTAAGTAATATAGTGTCCCCTTATTTAGTTCGAAACTTTCAGTAACATGTGAAACAAACGATACCATAGTCATTTTTTTTATTTACTTGTCAGTTTCTTTGTAGTTGACAGCCTACTTAATGCTACTTAATTTTTTATTATTTAGAGATAACCAAGCTTCCAGGATGGTGGGGTACCTCCTGCTTGCTGCTGGTGTGTATTACCATTACTCCCTCTGTTCCAAAATAGTAGTATCCAAATGTTATTCATGTTGTTCCGATATGTATAAGGCGCAAAGAATCTCCAACCCTATATACGGCACGGCTGCTCGCTCAGCCAAGACGCACAGGGTAAAGAGACTTAAAAAGAAAAGAGGAGACAGAAGAAAGAAACACTAGTGTGGAGGGCCCCTTTTGCGGCCCCTACACGAGAGCAGGAGGGACCCCATGGAAATGAGTCCCTCACCACCATGCGGCAGCCAACCTAGCGGAAGGGAAAAAGTGTAGTGAATCTAACTCTACAAAGCAAATTCATTAGCAGGAACTGCGGCCAGCTGCAACATCTCCTGCGTAAAAGGCACTCGGCATTGCCCTTGGGTGAACGATATATTCTGACAAGGATAGGGTCCACCATAATCTCCCCCCGAGGGCTTGGCACAATAAAAGCGAAACAGACCCTGAGCCAAGGCCTTGGGCCTTAACGCAAGCTTCACGGAGCTTCAAACAGTTATAGTTGGGAAGTTTAAACCTCCGTTTACGAGCAGAATGATTATTATTATAATGAGGGTTTTCCCGCCGTATTAGATACGAAGACTATATAACAGCGATCCAATTTTGTATAACATAGTTTAGAAGTTGAGCCGAACTCAGATGAGCTCTTTTAGTACAATCTCGGCCAGGTGCACCATGTCTGGCAGGAAATAATGCGCGAGCAATTCTAACCGTACACTGCTCGGCCGAACGTAATCGCTCAGCCACGCAGCGCAGGGAAAGAGACGAAAAAAGAAAAAGACAGAAGAAAGCAAACACTCGTGCGGGGGGTCCCTTCTGTGGCCACCACACGGTAGCAGAGAGGAGTCCCATGGGATGGGTCGCTTACCTCCATTCGGCGGCCCGCCTCATTATTATTATATTGGTATTGCCCTGCTATTTCTGAAACTTAGACAATCAATAGCGATCTAAGATGATTTACTCGACTTACAGCCGGAACCACAACATTGTGCTCAGGTGGCAAGAGATGAAGGACGAAAAGAGAAGAAGAAAGAAGCGCCAGTGCGGACGATCCCTTCTGTGGCCCTCCGCACGGGCGAGGTAAGAGCCCCGCAGAAAAAGTCGGTCACCTCGATCGGCGGCCCACCTCGCGGGACAGAAAGGAAATAGAGAGAACCTACCTAACTCTACAAAACTAACCTT
>LQNS02277097.1:30524300-30540824 GCA_001587735.2 Parhyale hawaiensis | reverse complement strand
AATGTTCCAATGAACACTTTTGCAGTGGTGAAGCGTAGCAGAGTACCTCTGGAGTTTCATACCTTCCCAAAGCCCATCCTTTTTGGAGACCTCAATGACTAATCGCTCGTCGTACAACTCGGGTGAAGCTGGAGTGTGCTGGCCGGCCTGATATAGTCTGCAAGGAGGAATAAGGATAAGGATTACAAGGAGGCATGACCAGATAAAAAAAAAAATCTGAGACTTCGTCTAAACTTCACAGAAAAGCCTAATAGCGAACTCGGCTCAGATTTTTGCATGAATACTGAAGAAATATCTCACAAATCATGGGAAAATGATGAAATTTTGGAAAAATATAAAAGAGTTCTTATCTGTCTTATATGAGTGTGACGACTCTGACCTGTCCTCCTGTCATGGAGTAGCCTCGGCTATGCGAGTCTAAGGGCTACCGACAGAGGTACTCTGCTACGCTTCACCTCTGCGCAAGTGTTCATTGGAACATTCCATCTATTTTGAATCATCGCACTCACTAAATTCATTAACACTAACAAACCAGAGCGATTACAGCAAAATGCTTTTAACACATTCATTATGGGTCCTTCAACTACGATTTTACCAAATTTGAAAAAATTGCACCCGAAACTTTGGTCTCCAGCATCAAAGTTGTGGGACTTTCGTGAAACTCGCAAAAAAGTTTTTCGGGGTGGAAAACTATGACTTTTTCGTCGGTAAATAAACGTATTAAAATGGAGCGAAATTAAGTGAATGAATACATCATTTTATAGAAAAAAAGATGGGCTTTCAGATGGTGCATTCAGTTTTCCTCTTTTTTAATTTTTGAGGTGAAGAGTTCACTGCGATTATTTACCCCGGCGTACGAAGTGCGTTGAATCACCCCAGTTGACGCTAACAGCTATTGTATGTCAGAGAGGAATCCCAAGTTCCTGTCTGTGTCTCTTGAGCTACACCACCCTCAAAATCTGCTTCAGTGGGGAAACAAAAAAAAATCTTCAAAATGGCACTGCGCAGCTATTTTTAGTATTAGATTAATATAGTTAAAATATACAGTAGGTATACCTACCTGATAGGTACCTTATCATTGCTCTATAATGTTGTTAATTTTAAACTCGATTGCAGAGCATCCTGAGCTACAATGGAGGTTGTGTTGTGGCCATGAAGGGCAAGAATTGTGTTGCTATTGCCACGGATCTCAGATTTGGTGTACAGCTGCAGACCATTGCTACTGATTTTGAGGTAAGATTGATATATTGCAGTGGTGTACAGCTGCAGACCGACCATTGCTACTGATTTTGAGCTAAGATTGATATTGCAGTGGTGAACAGCTGCAGACCATTACTACTGATTTTGAGGTACGATTGATATTGCAGGGGTGTAGAGCTGCAGACCATTGCTACTGATTTTGAGGTAAGATTGAAATTGCAGGGGTGTACAGCTGCAGACCATTGCTACTGATTTTGAGGTACGATTGATATTGCAGGGGTGAACAGCTGCAGACCATTGCTACTGATTTTGAGGTACGATTGATATTGCAGGTGTGTACAGCTGCAGACCATTGCTACTGATTTTGAAGTAAGATTGATATTGCAGTGGTGAACAGCTGCAGACCATTGCTACTGATTTTGAAGTAAGATTGATATTGCAGTGGTGAACAGCTGCAGACCATTGCTACTGATTTTGAGGTAAGATTGATATTGCAGTGGTGTACAGCTGCAGACCATTGCTACTGATTTTGAGGTACGATTGATATTGCAGGGGTGTACAAGCTGCAGACCATTGCTACTGATTTTTAGGTAAGATTGATATTGCAGTGGTGTACAGCTGCAGACCATTACTATTGATTTTGAAGTAAGGTTGATATTGCAGTGGACGTGTACAGCTGCAGATCATTGCTACCGATTTTGAGGTAAGATTGATATTGCACAGGAATTATAATTATTCAGATTTAGGTAATTCCATGAGGTGGTTCTACTCATTATTGAAAACCAGATATGCTATATGAATTATAATATAGTACATAGCTATATATAGTCTACTGGTGTATATTGCTGTCAAATATCATGGAAAAATTTGTACAGACCTTGTCATTTGTGCAAAGGCCTATAATTGCTTTTGTATCAAATAGCTATGCATAACTAGCCCATCATACTTGCAACAGTTATAGGCTATCAGTGATCTTTGAGTCCTGACTTTGATGAGTGAGTGGTTAGCTTGTCAAATATGTATTAGCTACATATGTTTTGTTTAAGAAGAATCCTATTTCTAATTCTCAAATTTGTGTTGCTGTAGCATTGGTAACCTGTTTTGCCCTTGCTTGCTGTACTTTCGCTTGTTCTTACGTAGCTACCTACACTATGCTTTTTCCCCCCAGACTTGTTTTCACTAATAGCAGTAAGCTACTGGTAGCTACTCATCATTTTGCTGTTTCAGCCGCAACTGTGACTAGCTGCTTCAAGCCTTGACAGTTGTCTCAAGAGCTGTTGGTAGACTGCTCATACCCATTTACTTGGTGTTAACCAGGATTGGTGATTTTTTGATTAAAAAAGAGAGAAAAAAAATGATTTATTCGATTTTTATTGATTTCTATCTATCTCCGTCTATCATGCTTCTCACCCCTCCTTCAACTATCTCCCTTCAATTCCCAACCCCTCTCCATCGCTTCCTCCAGACAGAGCTCGCTGTCAGGCACAACACCACCACTAGCAGTTGATTGTGTCTAGCCGCGACTTGAAGACAGTGCGTTGGGGCAACTTGCATAGTCACTGGCATCAAATGAAGCATTATCATTGCGGTGTTATTTTGCAGCCAACTACATCATTGCAGTTAGCTTTAGTCTGGGTGACTGCCGAATTTCCCGCATAGGTACTTTCTTGTGCACCAAGTGGCAAGTACTGTGAACACCATGGTAGTGCTGTTCGTTGTACATACATTAATGGTAACCACGGTTGGCAAAAACGATAGTTTTTTTTTTGTTTATCCCAAAAACTCTGTTTTTTTATTTAAAAAATGCTTATTGCTTTATTTTTTATTTTGTAGTTTTTTCTAATTCTAGGAATTGTGTTCAACATTTAATGAAGTTTCTGCTCTGTAAACATCTAGCTAGCATATCATCAAAAATCTTAGTCACTTCATTTCAATTTCCTATTCTACAATGCCGGCAAAAAAATCTTTACACTTCAATGGTTAGAAAAAAACTTTACACGAGAAATGTGAGTTAGTATTTCGTTTACCCTACTCGACATAGTGAAGCGAGAAGGTGTTAGTGGTGATGCCTTCCTTCCGCCTACTCACAGCAAACGTCCATCACCCAGTCAACCCTCAGCTGGCGTTGTGTGTTGCTGCTGCAGTGAGGTTGAGAGTGGGTTGCTCTTGCCAACATGTTATTTTTTCTTTTTTAGAAGTTGGAAGTCATATATATAACTTTACACCTACTGCACGCAATAGGTTGAAAAATGGTTTAAATGGCGTCTAGCTTCTCACTTGGGGAGGTATTGTTTGATCATGTGTGATTTCTGTGTGTGTGGCTTCCTGTCGGCCTGCTGCTGATTTTTTGGGCTTGTTGTCCGTGCATACCTCAGGGAATGGTTGCTTTGCTGGGTTGTGGTGGTGGAGAGCGGGGTGACACCTGTGTGGTTGGATTGACTTTTTGTGTCGGCAATTAGCCACTAAAAAACCCACCCAATAAAACCCACCAGTCGGTAGTGTTTTTTTTAAGGAGCATTTTTTGAGCAAATATAAGCTGTATAGCTGTGAATAACAGTTTAAATATACTTAACACTACACTATTGGCGGGGGTTAGGTTGCAAGGAAGCGCCTCGAATATAGAATCCACGAATAGCGAACAATTAAAACATAGAAAATAAATAGGTTACGTTTCACAAAGACTGGCAACCGTGAATAGCGATTACTTAAAGCTTAGGAATCAAATAGTATGCGTACCACAAACCCGTGAATAGCGAATACACTCTACAAAATTACAAATGTAGCTCCATCTTCTCCAGAGCTATGTCACGTACCCCCCCCCCCCAGTGACTGTGGACCTGCTTGATGTTCCTCGTGAGGCGCTGCCCCTAATGCTTTCTTCCTTCTTTTTGATGTACCTTATGGTGTACTCATTCACTCCAAACACCTTACCAACAGATGCACTGGTGTCACTTCTACCCGACTTTTCTAACACTTTGATTTTATTTTTGAGAGACATAACTCGCTTCTGTCTCTTTGGCGGTAGAGTTGCCGTAGCCACTCTTAGTGCTTGGCTTACTACCATGTGTGTGTGTATTTGTTGGTGGCTTCCTGATGGCCAACCGCGCACTTCTCCGGCTCATTGATGGTGCATGCGTGTGTGTTCTCTTGCTGGTGCCGACGCGCGGGGCCGTGCGTGACTCCCTAGTCTGGCTGTCCTGCCCTGGGCTTTGGGGGCTGCAGAGGTAAGTAGGGGCGTAGAATGGGCCATATGGTTAGGTGCTCCAGAGGCAGAACTACAGGACTCTGCAACCAATATGGTGTAGCTACTTTATCGGGGCATCAGCTAGTAGCAATCTCCCCCGAGGCCCATCTTGCGAAAGGGATTGCATCTAGACTTTGTATAGCTACATAGGTTATGGAAAGTTATCATCAACGATAAAGTTTGCTACTGAATCAAAATAATCTGTGCAATGCGATATTAGTCCTGTGTCCTTCACTAAGTTACTGTATTGCTGTGAGTGACCTCACATGAGTCTTAGGATGGGCCAAGAGGGTTTGCTTATTTAGGTTTGCTGATTCTTTATAATGAGAAATCAAGCCCTCAAGTCATTCCGTTGGTTACTTCTCCTTTAGGTAATAGATACCTTCCTTTTCATGCTCTTTTATTGTTGCTTAGCTATATTGGTAATCTTTGCTGCTCATCCACTTCTACGCTGGTTTGCTATTCTCAAGCAGGGGCTACTTGGTGCACTTAACATAGTAAATCCTTTTTTGTGATTCACTTTGATCTGTGTGGGCATGGGTGTTTGGAACATCATAGTAGCTACATAATGTTTTGTGTTTGTGCAGAGAGTGTTTGAAGTGGGGCCGCACCTATACGTGGGACTTCCAGGCCTAGTGACGGATACACAGACTGTTATACAGAGGCTCCAGTTCCGTATGAAGATGTACGAGATGAGGTGAGTGTGGGCAGGTGGCTGGCCATGGCAGAGTAGCTACTCTAGAGCTGGAGCATTATAACCACACTCTTTGGCCAGGTTCAACAATATAGGGAATTTTAATGTAATTCAATTTTTAATGTAATTGCTCAAGATTGCTTTATTAGACCTGCTGCTACTTAGGTACCTATTCATTCCTAGCGTGTCTTGTGCGTTTTTGTTTGAGCAAGTGTGTTATTATCTGCCAGTCTTCCATAATGTTCTATTCTAGTCATAGTGATGCGTGCGTCGCTATAGGTCACAGTAGCTACTGCTCTTCTAACTTGCATGCATTGTGATACTCTTGAGCCATCACTGTTGTGGATATCGAGGCATAAAATTTACGTCACACGACGGAGTTCATGCTCAGTGCTCTTGACCTTCAGAGAAGGGAGGCGCGTCAGACCACACACGCTAATGGCAATGATTCAGAACCTGCTGTACGAGCGCCGCTTCGGTCCTTACTTTGTTGAGCCCGTCATTGCTGGCATTGATGAGAAGACCAACGAGCCATACATCTGTGCCTTCGATCTCATTGGCTGTGCATCGGAGCCTGCAGACTTCTGTGTGTCTGGTGAGTGATGCCGTGCTTTGGTTAGAGTGGAACCACGTTGCATCAGCTTACTTTGTTCTGTGACCCAGCTACATCTAGTCAGTGCTGGTTGGGCGGAAAGTGTGTATGCTTGGTGGAGAGAGGGTCTGCGTTTCCCAGTGCCGATCAGGGGCCTGATGCACAAACGCTTTGTAAAGTTACGGCAACGTAAACTGTACAGTTCCTTGAAGAAGTACCGACATCGCGGCTCAGATTTAGTCACTTTCTTATACTGATCTTCTCAAAGTTATGATCAAAGTGGATTGAATTTCCAACCCATGCATACCTAGATAGTAGACAGATTTAGATGTTAAACTAAGGAGTAAAAATGTAAAACTTCAACAGTTACATGGTAGCATTCGTGCCTGCAGCTGTACAGTTACGATGCTCGTAACTTTACAAGGCATTTGTGCATCCGGCGCCAGGGCTATAGAACTTTAACTGTAAGGATCAGAAGTATTGGATGCCTGTTTGTTCTCGAAGTTGTAGAAACAATGTGTAATTTGTCAGTTTCAGTGATATAATTTTGTCCAGTCTGGAGTTGTAATACTAAAGTTCTGAAAGCTTGGCAACCGCTGTTCCCTGAGGCCTGAGTAGGAGCTTCTTCTCGTCCGCAACCCTGGTGATGATTAGCTACTTGGAAGTGTGCTTATACCGTTCTTTGATATGACGTCGTCGTCACGCTGTAGGGTACACGAGTGCTGGTACTTACTGGCATCGCCTAGTTTATTTGTGCTTGTCTATGGTTCAGGCAAGGAAGAATGAGAGCTAGCGGTTTCATTTTCACTCTTACTGCTTGTTTCTACCCCTATTTCAACGAAGACCGCTAGACCAGTGCTTATAAAGCAAAATATTGAGCACACAGAAGCCCACAGAAGACTGTATTATTTTTTATTAAGTATGTCAATTTTTTATATTAAGTATGTCAATTGGGTCAATTTAAGACAGTTTTCAGGAATAACGTTTATGTCGTAGCTAAATGCTTAGTTTTTGAGATACATCACGTTGAATTTCCCATTGTTTTTCAATGGGAGAAAATAACGGGCGACCCCAGACAAGTGAAATTTAGGTTAGGTAGGGTTAGGTAAGGTCTAGGTTAGGTAAGGTTAGGTTAGGTTAAGTATGGTTAGATAAGGTTAGGGAAGGTAGTTTAGGTAAGGTGAGGTTTGGTTCCAATTAGGTCGCTTGCTAGCCTGTATTGACGCCGGCTATTTTCTCCCATACGGGAACTTCAAAGTCATATCTCGAAAACTAAGCATTTGCGACGAAAACGTTATACGTGTAAATTGTCTTAAATTGACCTAATTAACATATCTATGGCAAAAAAAAAAACCGAAAAATCATACTGTATGTGAGAGAAAGTGAAAATTTGCCGAGGACTCAAACTAATATGATAGTTTACTCTGCTATAGCTGCAAGTAGTAGTAGTAGTAGTAACTGCACTCCTTCTCATATGTTTTATTTTCTTTGAATTTAGAGGCGCTCCTTACATTGCTTGATAACCTGAGTTATTTTTGGCTTTATCACCAGGTTAGCCTCATTTTCTCCGTTTCTTCTGAAATAGCTAAATGCCGAAATGGCTCCATTTCGAACCAACGGCCACTGTATGTGTGGATACTCTTAACCACTGATATGGGCGAGGATCGAAAGTACGTTCCTGCCGGTGTACCAGTCGATTAAGGCGTCACCTCAGAGAACAACAGTAATATAACGCTTTTCAGGGATCTCTAAAATGAGATACAGTGCCGATTATATGTGGTATGACGTCTGGTCCTCTCTGAAGTGAACCACGGTACATCACCTACAAGACACAAGACTCGGAAGGCTGGTCCTGTACCTTCAGAAGCTAGCCAACGATAATGTTGACTTACACGAAGCCATTCTCAGCCCCGCTGGTATGTCAGAACGTCATCGTTACTGGTTTGGTAGTTTTCTCACTGTTGGGAAGATTGATGGGTGCAAAAGCGCCTTTGTGGAGTGGTGGCCGACCGCCTCATGCCTGACTAGTTCACCAGTACCAGACAATAATTGCCATTCGGATATCCAAGAAGTCCACTGCGGTGGGACTCGATGGGATTCCTAAAGCCTTAAAGGTGCGGGAGATCTTCTCCATCCTTGAGCAGGGGAAGTCCCCCGGCTGGGCCAGCTAGCGATTCTAAACTGGTGTTCTGTACGCTGGTGGCGACCATTTATATTAGCAAGGCGTGTAACCCAGTATCACGGGACGCATATACGGCTGTTATCCACGCGCATCCAACTCTAACATTCAGTGGCTAGCCAGCTTCTGGGCTGGGCGCCACGCTTGTATGCCCATCGAGGCACAAAGTTCCTAATCCTCGTGATGGCAGTTGGCGTCCCTTACTACTCCATTTTTTCTCCTATTTCCGTCAACTTCTTCATGCACGGTTTTCCACTCTCCACCTCATCACAGATGTGCGTCGCAACTCAAAGCTGGTGCACGCGCTACTCAAAAGAACGAATTTCCTCAGCTAATCTTCCCAACGATTTGTTGAGCCCTCGTAAACACAGCTTTGAGAATACTAAAAAAGTATTAAAAAGTTAGAGCCGTCAGTTCAGTTTGCTCAGCAAGTGCCGGTAGGTAAATTTCAAACTTCTCTTCAAACATGGAGGATACTCTAACTCTCGTAATTCTTTGCAAGCGTGTGCTATTTATATGTAAATGGATGCAGCATTGCAATTGGACGTGGAGATAATAAAACTAGTTCTCATGACTAGCGTTTACAGGCTCTTGTGCGGGTGACTTTACAATAATGTCATAGTCCCCGGTGCAGCGGAGCTGCTCTGTCCCTACTGACATCCCTTGCTGCAAGGCATGTGGTAAAGTTGAATGAAAGTATCCTCTCGCAAATAATTTCTTACTCTCATCCAGCCCTTCAACAGGGAGTCTACGTAGCTACCGTGTATCACACTCAACGGGGATCTCGTACCCCCCGTGAGCTGACCCAAAATCCTGGGAGTCTCTCTCGATTGGGGTATCTATTAGAGACTACTACGTTACTGAGGTCACTACTCACTACCTGTGCTAGAACGTTCCTAATTGTGCTGCTCGCGTTGACATCTACCTCCTTTGACCACGCCAAAAAGTCGATTCCAGCTGCCACGGTAGCTGCATGCTTTCGTTCTTAGCTCTAACACAATGTATCGCTCGCTGGTTCGATACTCCGCCAGACACTCGAACTCTTTACAGATCTTGGTGTGTTGACTCGGCAAGTTGTGTGTGCATGCTCAGCGCTGTGGCAGAACTGCCTTCCTCAGAGATGAGGGGGGTGGGGGGTCTCGGGTCATTTGTTCCTTCCGTCAAATTGGCGCCATAGTTCTTGGTGACCCGAGGGCGACTGCGACTGCACTTACTCATCTGGGGCCAGTGAGCCTATACCCGCAGCACAAGCCAGTGCATGTGGGTTTCTCAAGTGAGGGTGTGGTCTAAGTTGACTTTACCTTTTCTTTACCTTTTACGAGCAGTTGGGTTGGCCAATTCCAGAGGATGAATTTTCTTCATTGATACCGACCTCACCTGGCTGACATTCACTATGCCACTCTCCGGAGGGTGTAGAATTCAGCCCTTCGAATGGCTATCGGCTGTACACAGTCCACTCCTATCCCGCGCTGTACACAGTCCACTCCTATCCCGGGCTGTACACAGTCCACTCCTATCCCGCATCTTCGTGCATCCACAAAGGTGCTGCTTTTGCGACTGTATATGGAGGTGAGAGGAACGCAATTGTGTGTGGCTACTGCCGCGCCTGAATTTTGGTGTGCCCAACTCCACCGTCAAAGGCCAACACCAAGGCAAACTATTGCAACCTCAGCAGCTCTCTGTGGAGGGATTTACGAGTCCGTTCTACCCATGCCACCTGGTGGCTCAACTAAAAAAAAAAGATATCCATTCAGTGTTCTCTAAGCGGGTACTACAAGTGACCCCTTTGAATCCCCTATTGAGAACTGCTTCTCTGGAGGTTAACGCGCGGGAACTTTCCTTCTCCACTCTGACAGAGTTGCACTCTCCCTGCCTCAGGTGTGGTCATAACCCGGGACTTGATTCCTACCAACTCAGAATAGGTTGGGAGGTGTTGAATTTGTGCTGCAAATGCATTTGGCACTGGAAACGGTGGAGCATCTTTCTGGCCGTTGCTCGGCAGTGGACCATCTTCGGTCCGGATTGGGCGTTTCTTTTGTGCGTGACCTCTGGTGGAGACTGTAGGTGATGAGTATCTTCGGGGCTGTCGGAATGCGAGGTGGGCCGTCGATCGAGGTGGTCCACCTTTTCCCGCGGGACTCGTACCTGCGCCTCTATGGAGGGCCATGGAAGGGGCCAGCCGCACGGGCGTTTCTTTATTTTATCTTTTTTTCTTTTTGTTTTTTGTCTCTTGCCCAGTACTGCATGACTGAGCGAATTCGTTCAGCTGAGCCGTGTGGGGTAGCTTGGAGGCGCGCGTGCTTTATAAATTTGAGACACAGAACTCACGTATGTGAGTTCGCCGTAACTCAGGACCATCCAGCAGAAATGCTGAGAAAACCTATTTGACATTCGGCGCGATGCGGCTTAGAATTGCTGTGCTAGCATACTTTCTTACTAACCTATTGACACACTCCGCATGTCTTCTGTTTCCTCCCTGAAGCGTCTATTGCGAGGTCTCAAGAGGCTCACTTAGCCCCCAATTCGTGGCAGTTAATTTCTCACACGCTGCTGCCTGCCACCAGGGCGGCAGCATTACTGTGCCAGCCTCTCACGCTCGCTGGTACGGAGTATCGAGCCTCTACAAGACAGGTTGATTCTCTTGGTGATGGGCTTACTGAGTTAGCAGTTCCGGCACTCAGACGCTGCTTTGTAGGACTGATCCTAATCAGAAATGAGGGTGGATGGGGAAGTCTCTGACGCGAATCTGAGATTATCTGACACCAGCTGTGGTCGAGTATAGCCGTGGACTCTTCTGGGGCCAGTGGCCATATATCTGTCGCACAAACCAGGTCCAGATCAGCCTTACGGTAGCTGCATGCTTCCGTTCTCAGCTCTAACACCATGTAGGCCTATCGCTCGCTGGTTCCATACTCCGCCAGACTCTCGAGCTCTTTGCAGATCTTGGTGTGCTGACTCGGCAGTTGTGTGTGCATGCACAGCGCTGTGGCAGAACTGCTTCCCTCAGAGATGAGGGGGGTAGGGGTCTCGGGTCATTTGTTCCTTCCGTGAAATTGCGCCATAGTTCTTGGCCCCAGGGCGACTGCGACTACACTTACTCATCTGGGGCCAGTGGGCCTATATCCGCGGCACAAACCAGTGCATGTGGGTTTCCCAGGTGAACGTGTGGTCTAAGTTGACTTTACCTTTACAGGCTTGGATCAGCCTTAGGACTGAAATCTTGGATCAGCCGTAGCATTTGCTGAAAGTTCAGATCAGCCTTTGGACTCTCTTGCTAAAGGCCTAACTTTGAATAGACTGGCGAGCACCTCAGAGAGCGTGGTGTGGGTCATAAGGTTAGACCAGTTAGGGTCTCCCATCAGTCCCATGCTATGTTATAGGAAGTAGCGCCCCCAGGCGGACTCCGGGCATCATCTTAGGCATTACTAGACCTTCGAGATGTTTTTCCTTAGTACCAGCTTTGTTTTCTTCCATATTCGTATTTTTATTGATGATGCTCTGGTTTGTTCGCCCTCTTGTTTCCTGACTTGCTGTGCCCATGCGCATTGATCCTGTTTGGGAACATCCTTGTGTTTGGCTTCCAACTTAGTCTTGTTTTTCTGTTTGTCTCTTCATTTTCTTCTCTAATCACAGCTTATTTATAATGGATAAGGGAGGCTTAAATTTATGCAGCTAATTGTATAATACTGTACTAGTAAGCAGTGAAGTGGAGCCTGTGTTATTCTTCATTTGCTCAAATCATTAGTTGAGGGCCGCCTCCAATATAAACTAACTCGTGTGCAGGCACGTGTGAGGAGAATCTGTTCGGCATGTGCGAGACACTGTGGCGGGAGAACCTGGAGCCCGAGGAGCTGTTCGAAGTCGTCAGTCAGAGTTTAGTGAACGCCTTCGACAGAGACGCGTCCTCAGGCTGGGGGGCCTTGGTGCATATTATTGAGCCCCACCAGGTCACGACACGGAGACTCAAGTGTCGCCAGGACTAATTCATTCTCTTTCCTTTAGCTATGAGGTCATTTCTTTGTGTTTCAGGCGAGACCTAAGAGGTTTCTTGACATTTCTCAACGTTTATTCATTATTGGCCTTGAGGCTTCAGTAGTACATTCTTTGTGTACTATCATTTTAAGCATGTCTCGTAGGGCCGGCCGGATACATTCTGTATTTAATAGTTTATATATTTATAGCCGTTGAGGTAACGGAAGGTAACATGTTCTTGATGTGCATTTTTCTCTGCGTTTGCCGCAGTTATGGCAGTGGCCACTAATATATTCTTATTTTCTTTGAAAAGTCCTATCCTTACTGAAATTATTCTATTATTGTTTTTTCATTACTGGTCTGTTGTGCGTATTAATTGGCATTAAGATGAATGTAACATTTGTTAATTGGTCTTTATTGCATGCTGCTTTTCTGCAGTGCCGTTACTCGCCTGCGACCAGCCCAGGCCAGCTTTATTCTTTCTGGCTAGGCGGCCAGTAATCGTTCTGCCTTAAATACCCGTGTTGCGCACAGTGGGTCAAAACCCGCATTGCATTACACTGAAAAGCTTCAATTCAGATATGAGAGATAGACTTCTCTTAATAGATGGCTGTCAAATCAAGACTTTCGACACATGTGCTGACAGGATAGTAGCTACTCTATTTACTATTTATAGTATAGGCGCGTTGCGGCGCAGCATCGGTGAGCAAGTAACCCTACATCCCACACTTTTACTAATATTACTACTGCTAGGTACTACAAGCATAAATTCTGTTGCTAACAGCTGGTCGTCTTGGGATTGGAAGGTGTAAGTTGCGAACAATGCCAGTGTAATACTGCATTTATTTCAGATTTCCATTGTAATGCTGCAGTCGTCTACCGGCACCTGAATTCGAGTGTTCATTGGAGGCTCATGTAGCTATAGTGGCCCAGATTTTTGCACTTTATTCAAAATTTGCTGTGAAAATTATTTTTTGTTGCCTTTGTTACTGGCGATACTTCAGTGCAAATTTTCTTCTTTTGGTGTTTGAGTTTTCAAACACTGATCAATGATTATATGATTATTACTTGGATTTGTCTGATAGATCCTTCAGATTAGTATTGAAACTACACGTGCAAGCGTCAACAGACGTGTACAAGCCCCAATACAGCGTAAGCCTTTGACCAGCAAGTGACCATATATGGTTACTGTCTGATGCTATTCTTATTAACACTCCCGTCCAGGAACAAAGCGGGAGAACGACATAAGTCGACGCAAACCGTTAACAGGTTAACGTCCAAATAAACTTATGTTTCCCGTATTCATAGGAATATTCAGTCGATCAGCATTTGGGGATCATGGTACTTGATTGTGGTTAACCAATGTTATCACTACGAGACCCCGACGCATTGTTTGGTTCTTGTTATTGTAGCTTGCTCATATATAGCCAGCCTGGGCTATGTTGCTATAGAGGTTCTCTTTCTTCTTATATTGCTGCGAGAGAAAACATTTATTGCTAGATAACATGGGTTGGTTAGCCCTTTACTTGACGGTTGAAGCACGCTGCCGTCAGAATAGTAGTATGGCAATAACTATATATGGTCCTTTGCCCGGTCAAGGGTGAAGAAACCTCAAGGGTGAAATAACCCCAGGTTGACCGAAGTGTAGGAGAAATACACTTCAATAAAGTATATACTCACGGCTGACTCGAGCCCAAGAATAACATGCTATTATTTTGCCCAGGTTTTGTTTCATAAATTTACCCCTCATGTTGTGCTGCCCGCAGTGACTGAAGGAATCAAAGGGAAAGTCCTTCAAGAAGTTGCTTTGAACACCAATATATAAGAATTATGTGATAGTAAATGGCCTCTTTTTAATGCTGTTTTCTTGACTCCTGGTAGAGGAAGCTCTCTGCGAGGTCTGTTGCATGTATGGATGGTGTCTGGTGTTTGTATATCCTATGTTATGGGGAGCAGCGCCTTTATGGGGACCCCCATTAGCCTAGTTATTTTAGCCTAAGCTCGGCCTTCGAGACGTTCCTTACGTGCCCACTTTGCTTCCTTCCTTTCTCATACTCCTACTGATGTTACTTTCTTTTCATATTCCTCGTCTCTCCCGACTTTCTTTCCCATTCGCGTTGATTCTGAATTGGAACATCCTCGTGTATGGGTTTCAGTTCTATCGGCATGCTGTGCCCCTTTTTTCTTCCTGTGTGAGATCGCCTTTATTGTTGACACGGAAGCTTAAACTATTCAATATAATAATAGACTACAGTATCATTTTCAGAAAATTTGTTTCCTTTAGTATTGATGGATCAGTGCTGTGGAATTGGGTGGTCCAAGGCATCGCTCCGACCACCCAAAAATAGACTGGTCGTTTCCAATTTTCCTCCAAGTCCTGGGATAAATAAGTGTCCCACTCCCCACTCCTTGTTTCCTCTAATAGCTTAGCTTCTGGTCCCGAGTGCCTTCTCTGCAGGGGATGTAGCATCTGGCCGCAGTTCCTGCTGAGAAGGTTAGTTTTTGTAGAGTTAGGTAGGTTCTCTACATTTCCTTTCTGTCCCGCTAGGTGGGCCGCCGATCGAGGTGACCGACTTTTTCTGCGGGGCTCTTGCCTCGCCCGTGCGGAGGGTCACAGAAGGGACCGTCCGCACGGGCCCTTCTTTCTTCTGTCTTCTTCTCTTTTCGTCCTTCATCTCTTGCCACCAGAGCACAACGTTGTGGTTTCGGCTGTAAGCCGAGTAAATCATCTGAGATCGCTATTGATGGTCTAAGTTTCAGAAATAGCGGGACAATACCAATGTAATAATAATAATAATAGCTTAGCTTCTCCTAAAGACTCTGACTTCGAACATTACAACTATGCTATACCCAGACAGAATTCTTGGCCAATCTTGAAGCTAGAACCGGAAATTTGCTTCTGGGACTACCAAAAGTTTTATTAAGGTAAATATGCAATGAGATTCATATAAGGACGAGCGCACTTCATGAAGGATGTTTGGAACAGTGCTTTACCTATGAGACGCTGATGCTTTAGTTGCTAATTAATCCTGCATGACACAGATTCTTAAATAGATATGATATAAATAGCATTAACTAATAGCCGACGAGTTCGCCAATCGATAACCTTACATGACATAAGTTTTTAAATTACATATGTTGAAAATATTACAAAACAGCCAATGAATTCGTCAGCTAATGTTATTCATGTGCGGTTAACTGGTAGGGCCGGGGCCCCTTCGAAGCAACAAGCGACGTGTGACTCAACAAATTTGTTGCATGAAAATCCGTAACATCAGGTACAGCAATCTACTATCCCCACCGACGCAACCCAGGTCACGCGACACACTATTGCTCACAGGCGCCATGTCTCCCGCAATAATCGCATTGCATCGCTTGTTGTGTCAGTGGGGCCCCGGCCTAAGTGTCCCCAGGGGCAGCCTATGGCTGCAGGGGACCTGACAATCCCCGGGCTCCCTAGTTTCCTTGCTGATAATAGCATTCTGCAGCGACGTGAGAGTGAGGATGTATCGGCAACAGTATCGTGTGTGTCCGTAGTGACTGAACTACATGTCCCTTGCTTTTTCCTCTGTGATATCGTTCTGCTCGTGCCCTCAGGGGCATATTCTGGCAGGCCCTTCCCCTGCCACAGTATGTTTGGGCATCACACACCCAAGTGTCTCGAGTGTCTTCTCCGCAGGGGATGTAGCATCTGGCCGCAGTTCGTGCTGAGAAGGTTAGTTTTGTAGAGTTAGGTATGTTCTCTACATTTCCCCTTCTGTTCCGCGAGGTGGGCCGCCGGCCCTCAGGGGCATATTGTGGCGGGCCCTTTCCCTGCCACAATATGTTTGGGCATCACGCACCCAAGGGTCCCTAGTGCCTTCTCCGCAGAGGATGTAACATCTGGTCGCTGTTCCTGCTGAGAAGGTTAGTTTTGTAGAGTTAGGTAGGTTCTCTCTATTTCCTTTCTGTCCCGCGAGGTGGCCGCCGATCGAGGTGACCGACTTTTTCTGCGGGGCTCTTACCTCGCCCGTGCGGAGGGCCACAGAAGGGATCGTCCGCACTGGCGCTTCTTTCTTCTGTCTTCTTCTCTTTTCGTCCTTCATCTCTTGCCACCTGAGCGCAATGTTGTGGTTCCGGCTGTAAGTCGAGTAAATCATCTTAGATCGCTACTGATTGTCTAAGTTTCAGAAATAGCAGGGCAATACCAATATAATAATAATAATAAGGTGGGCCGCCGAATGGTGGTAAGCGACCCATCCCATGGGACTCCTATCTGCTACCATGTGGGGGGCCACAGAAGGGACCCCCCCGCACGAGTGTTTGCTTTCTTCTGTCTTCTTCTTTTTTCATTTTTCGTCTCTTTCCCTGCGCTGCGTGGCTGAGCGATTACGTTCGGCCGAGCAATGTTCGGTTAGAATTGCTCGCGCATTATTTCCTGCCAGACATGGTCCACCTGGCCGAGATTGTACTAAAAGAGCTCATCTGAGTTCGACTCAACTTCTAAACTATGTTATACAAAATTGGATCGCTGTCACGTGCTTCCACTAAGATTGGGCTCCTGCGTAAGGTGAATTCTGTGTTTGGTGACAGTCAGGTTGTCCGCAGATGTTTTTATGCTTTTTTGCTGCCTGTGTTAGAGTACTGTATTGCTCCCCGGTCTG
>LQNS02277097.1:30506295-30524116 GCA_001587735.2 Parhyale hawaiensis | reverse complement strand
TTTTTGCTGGATTTCCTTTAGCAGCGTTTTGGGCTTCCCGGTGTTGCAAATGCTTCATTTGGGTTGTATTACCTGTCCGTGGGAGCTCAGGCGTGAAGTTTTAATAATAATAATAATACATAGTCTTCGTTTCTAATACGGCGGGAAAACCCTCATTATAATAATAATAATCATTCTGCTCGTAAACGGAGGTTTAAACTTCCCAACCATAACTGTTTGAAGCTCCGTGAAGCTTGCGTTAAGGCCCAAGGCCTTGGCTCAAGGTCTGTTTCGCTTCTATTGTGCCAAGCCCTCAGGGGAGATTATGGTGGACCCTTGCCTTGTCAGAATATAGCGTTCGCCCAAGGGCAATGCCGAATGCCTTTTCCGCAGGAGATGTTGCAGCTGGCCTCAGTTCCTGCTGATGAGTTTGCTTTGTAGAGTTAGATTCACTACACTTTTTCCCTTCCGCTAGGTTGGCTGCCGCATGGTGGTGAGGGACTCCTTTCGATGGGGTCCCACCTGCTCTCGTGTGGGGGCCGCAAAAGGGGCCCTCCACACTAGTGTTTCTTTCTTCTGTCTCCTCCTTTTCTTTTTTCGTCTCTTTACCCTGGCTGAGCGAACAGCCGTGCCGTATATAGGGTTGGAGATTTTTTGCGCCTTATACATATCGGAACAACATGAATAACATTTGGATACTACTATTTTGGAACAGAGGGAGTAATGGTAATACACACCAGCAGCATGGAGGAGGTACCCCACCATCCTGGAAGCTTGGTTATCTCTAAATAATAAAAAATTGAGTAGCATTAAGTAGGCTGTCAACTACAAAGAAACTGACAAGTTAATATAAAAAATGACTATGGTATCGTTTGTTTCACATGTTACTGAAAGTTTCGAACTAAATAAAGGGACACTATATTACTTAGAGCATTGATTTATCATGGACTGGAGTCGGACAATTGCGACTTCTGAAGCCAGTGGGTCTTTGATTCAGGCTCCGACTCCTACAGCTCCGTCACGGCAGCCCTGAGTGATATACTGCAACAGTGTTATGCAGCGTGGCATTTCTTACAAATTTCCTTATGATTGCGCCAAATCTTTGGTTAAATATTCTCCCAACACTTATTTAGTGGGCCTGTTGCATTTGACCCAAACATTTCGATTTCGCTTATCAACCCGATAGGTATTGGTTGTTCAGAACGAAATAAAGTTTTATTTGGCTTAGCATCGCTTGGATTGTTTCTTGAAAACTACGTTCGCCGTAAAGAGTTTGAGTTTAGTACGAGTAAATAATACTAAGTATACTTTGCTAAGGTGTCAACGTATATTTCAAGAAATTCATAAGTATACTTTATATTCTCGTCGATGACCGCAACTCAGGGGGCATAGGATGGGCCATAGGATTAGGTTCGCCCATTCTATGTTAAGGGGAGCAGCGCCCCCGGGGGGATAAGATAGGTTACCTTGGCCATTAGGTAATCTTTCGGGACGTCTGTCTTTCATATCCACTTTGCTTCTTTCCATCTTCAGACTCTTAACTGATTATGCTATATTCTGTTCTTCTTCTTCTATCTCGACTTGCTGTACCCATATACGTTAATCCTGTGGGGGAACACCTTCGTGCATGGGTTCCATGTTTCTATCGACATACTGTATGTCCCTTGCTCTTCCCTTTGTTAGATCGCCGTTGTTGTGGGAACGGTGGTTATTCTATACTATCCAATACAATAATTGAAGGAGGCGAATATTTGTATAAAACGATTATAATCGTTCCAGCCGGGGAAGTGGTTTACCACAGTCCTGGTCTTCATTTTTTTCTACTGATTATTTTACGTGCTGGCGATCAAAAAGTTTTTTGCGCATACCTAACTAAAACTCACAATTGATGCTTGTTTTGTAATGCGATCTTTTCTTGTAGGTATATTTTGTAAGCTGAGGTTTTGGGTCGCTACCCAAATGTGACACAAAAAGTGATTAGAAAACTGCCCAGGTAGCTACTTGGAATTTTTTCGCTGCGAAAACTTAAACATTTAATTCGATATCGTCAGACTTAGCACTTTGGCAGCGATTCTTCTGGCTATGAACATTGCTATTTTGCTTGGCAAGCCCTGAATTCTTCTTACATTCTTACAACACTCGTCTTCGTATTACATGAGCTGCTAGCACTGGCGGCAGTTCGAAAGCACCAACCAGCTTCAACGTGGTTTCCAGGGTGATGCTCTTTCAGATGCATTAGAGCCGGCCACAAACGTCCCGCTGATGCAAATATTGACCATTGGACTCCTATTTTGTGTTTGAATTAAGTGCGAATGTTGCCGCCATGTCGGATATACCTTCGCTGCAGACCATTACACTTCAGTTCGTCGTCGAGAACATCGAGCATGCGGAAGACCTACAGAACCTCCCTCCTGTTATAGCCGACCTAGTCTTCGATGCCTGCCTCAAGTCGGGCTTGTACGAGACGCAGACCGACCAGTCAGAGGCTGCGGTCCGTATCTTCGTGGATGCCTTCGGGTCAGACATGGTAGAAAAGTTCAGTTGCTTCTCTCTGAGCCGCGCATACATTGCCAAGTACGGAGATTTCTTATCTCGGTCGCTGAAGTTTGTGACGGAACTGGACATGAGCAACTGCACCTTAATGGCCGACGACATTCTGGTGAGTCTCGGGTCTTTTCCCAACCTGTGCTTGCTCAACCTGGCCAGCAATAGTCTCACTGATGAGGGCTTCAGGCTTCTTCTGTGCCGGCAGAAAGTATATGGTGACTGCTTTCAACGGTTAAAATACCTGAACCTGCAGCAGAATCACCTCTTCGGCCCGTACCTAGCGACAGTACTTCATTTACCAAAATTAGAATACCTCAAGTTTTCGGTGGACCGACGGCAAATAAATTCATCTAGAAAACCTCTGCACATGAATTGTGCGATCATGGATTCCACTACGGCAAAGAACGGCATGAAATTAAAAACCGTGAGTCATTACCTGGAGGAGAGCGACTTCATCATTTCGGATGTACCTGAACGAGATTTCAGCGTGGAGAAGCGCGGCGCGTTATGCTGCGTGATCGATAAATGGGCACTTTATTTTAATATCAAAACTCCAAATGCAAGACGCGATTCCGCCCATGAAACTTCCAACACGCGCATATCGCGTCCAGTTACTTCCGGTTTGCCAGATTTCCAGCATTACACTGTCGTGCGACAGAGCAGACAGACTTCGAAAAACAAGCTCAACTCTGGAACTCAATGGGACGCCGCAGACAGTGAAGAGAATATTACCAAGAAGAGAAAAACTTGCCAGTTTTCTGCGAAGGAAGAGGAATTGCTATTGTTGTACCGCTGATTGTGGGACCACCGACAATCCTATTTGGGCTCTCGTGAGGTACGTTTTCAGTTGTTCAATTGCATGTTTAATTCAATAGCTATGCTAATATTAAGGTGTCATCAATTGGACTGCAAAGTTAAGCTACGCTTAACTTTTTCAAAAACTCAACATGGCCACGCGTTCGGTAGTCAGATTTAATTTGAGTTTGGAGTGGTTAGCGGAAGCGGCTTAGGTTTTCAATCAGCGGAGGCAGGGAAGGGCTGAGAATTTTAGAATAAACGTCTGAAAAATGTCTACTTTAGGTCGCTAACTGCGGTCCCCCAGCGGACACACAGCATCGTGACTCCACACACGTGGGGTGATGTGTGGAACGTCACCTGGACCTTGTCCGTAGACTCACAAGGTAAGGTAGGTACTTTTTCTAGAATGTAAGCCGCAATGGCTGTGGTAGGTCCTGGGTCTGGCGTTACACTTATTGTATTTCAAAGAGAAGTTATTTCTTTCCTATTTCAAAGAACTCTTCATCGGAAATTTTTGCCACAGTTCCTGCGAGAATTTTTTCAGTTTTCCACGATCCTTTCCTCAAAATGTACCAAATTAGCGAGCGATACGCTGAGCTGCTCAGTGGATGTTAGCTGGTCGCCGCCATAAACACAAAAGTCTCGTTCAAACGGGGCATTTTTTTTCATGTCGCAGTAAAAGAAGTGCGGTATGAAAAAACACCAAACGTTCATACATGGCATTTATTTCATGCCTGGCTACTGGGAGAAGTGTGACTGTCTCCCCCAACGTCAGGATAGCAACTGACCCAGTTGACGGCATGAAAATATGCCTAAGCTTAAGTGAAAGTCTATATTGAACACAATGGGAAGCTAAACCAAACCTTCGGCATGAAGCTAAATTATGCCACGTCTCAGCAAAAAGACGCTGGGCAACAGGCATGAAATTCATGTCCAGATTTAAAAGCGCTACGTCTGAATTAACTTATGTGTTTTGTATGTCCGCTTAGATTGGGCATTTTTTCATGCTTCGGTACGAAAAAATGCCCCATCTGAAGGAGGCTTAAAGCTTGTCGCACATTGATTCAGAACGGAACCGCCGCCGAAGCCTTAGAACGGAAACAATGTTCAGCCCGCACACTAGCGCAGAAGGCACCAGAACGGAACCGACATGGCCAGTCTTCACTCTTCAGTTAGCTTCGACAACCTCCTCCCAACACCAGGCATCAGCCGTTCTGCGCTTGCGCAGCCTCTCAGACGCTTCAGAACCTTCAAGAAAAATAATATTCCAAGAATTCTGAGGCAGTTCGTCTCTGTGCGCTGTCAGGTTCAAATGTATGTTTTCCATTTCTTCCAGACATTTCGTTTCTGCTCTGAGACGACGTACGACAAGCTTAAATTGACAAACTCGCGGAACGTGTTCCATTCTTCCGAAAGAAGCTGATTAACTTGACTTTGTTTCGCTTTACCAATCGATGACCGTGTTCGTCATTCTCTGAAAAAAGTGAAGCTATTTTACGTCATGATAGGTACCTACTCGTATAACGATGACGAAGGAAAAATTCTGAGCTTGACACTGATATCTGTGAGAAAAATGAACAAACTCCCTCGTCTACGGTACCATATAACTACCTGTCTAGCACCTCACACTCTAAGACTTGATTTGGGCGGTTTGATAATGTGGAATAACTCGTTGACGAATTTCTAGAAACTCTGTGCTATCGTCTGGGGCCCAATACTTGTCATTAGCCCCCTCCCTGTCTCCCCGTGTATGTACATGCCTACTATGTATTGTACTTGGCATTATCAGAGTGCAGCAGCTCGTTGTAGCTTGCTTACTTGCTTATAGTAGACCGTCGCTAACGACGATGTCGTCTCCCTCTGCGGTTTTGAGCGTCCCCTCGACGTAGGTGGCTGCTGCGGTGGCTGAGGAGACCAATTGCAGATCCGGCCACAAATGTCGCAGATGTGCTGGCCCTGGTCCTGAGCCGGTCCCCGCCGATGTCGCCTCTCCTGTCTGTTGGCTGCTGCAGAGTCCTACTGGTCCGCATAGCGCTGGGCCCCACCGCGACACGTCTCGCGCCACAGACAACGATCCTCCGCCGCTGCTTCCAACCACTGGGAGCAATGTCGCATTTTTTCAGAATGCTCTTCAAGTTATCCTGGTATCGCTTTCGCTGGCTGCCCCCCCTTCCGAACTCCCGCATCGAGCTCGCCGTGCATGATCTGGCGAGGAAGTCTCTCCTCCGGCATTCGCCCATCTGAGTTGTCGCCGGACCAGTATACATTCGAGAGTTTCTACAGAGGCCCTGCGTCTGATCTCGTCGTGCGGAACTTTGTGCCACCACTTCAAACTCATCATGCGCTGTAGGGAGCGCACGGGGAAAGATTCCAGGGCCCTGATGTGTCTTCTGTATGGGGTCCATGTCTTGCTGCCATAGAGAAGAACAGAAATACAGGTAGACATGGACACCTTCACCCTAGTACGTAGAGTAGGCCCGCTTTTTCATTTGCCTGAGCTACACAGTTCAACGACTGCTCCAAACTCTCGCTAGACGGGCCAACGATGGCAGCGTCTTCGGCACACTGTAAATCAAGAACTTTCACCGCCTTGAGTCTGCGGAGGTTAAACAAACTACCGTCCAGTCTGTACAACACCGACATGCAGTCCTAGGGACGGATGTCTCGCATGGCAACCCCAGTGACCGAGGCCAAAAATAAGTTAAACAGCACAGGGGCCAGTACACACTCGTCTGACACCAGCAGCCACACTAAGGGGCTCCGACTCGTCACCCATTTGTAAGACTCGCGCCCTCGCTCCGTCATGCAATGACATAACGACGGCAAGAAAGCGCGGAGGAGAGCCCAGCTTCCTGAATACCTCCCACAACAACTTCCTGGAAACTGTATCGAAGGCCTTAGCCAGGTTTACGAACACCATGAACAGGTCTCTATGCTGTTCGCAGCACTTTTCCTGCAGCTGCCTCGCTACGAAAATCATATCCAGAGTAGGTACTCCTGTCGCGCCTAAAGCCACATTGGGCCTCGAGATGTACGTCATCTGCCATGTGCTCAAACAGGCGCATTAACAGGATACGGGCGCGGACCTTGCCGGCAATAGACAGCAAGGATATACCCCTACTATTCCCGCAAGCTGCACGGTCACCCTTTTCGTTTGTATATGCTGACAATGTCAGCGTCCTTCCACTGTTGAGGTGTGCATCCAGTGTTCCAGACATTGGTAAATAACTCAGAAAGACAGTCCACGATGGCTTCGCCCCCACACTTTAACACCTCAGCTGGCACACAGTCAGGTCCCACCGCCTTGTTGTTCTTGAGTCCAGCGATAGCATTTTGTACTTCTTGCCGCGTTGGAGGGTGGTCTATCTCTTTTATTGGAGGGGTTTCTGGCATTTCCTCAAGAATACCTGAATCAGTTTCATTTCCTCCGTTTAACAGATCCCCAAAGTGCTGCGCCCATCTGCTCAAAATGCCCTCCCTATTGGTGAATAATCTTACGCCTTTACTGCTCCTCAAAGGCACCGGGGCCCTGAACGTGGATCCGTATGCTGTCCTGAAAGAGCTGTAGAACTCCTGCAGGTTGCCGATGTCCGCGTACATCCGCATTTTCTCGGCCAGCTCCACCCACCAGGTTTCCTCCATCTCCCCGAGTCTCCTCTGCACTCTCGATCTCATCTCCAAGTACCGGTATCTGCCCCTCAGTTCAGAGGAACCTCCGTCCAGGGTTGCCAGTTTGCCACGTGCAGCCGATTTCTCTCATCTATGGGGGCCCTTATTTCCAGATCAGACTCATCAAACCAATCTCTGTTCTTTCTTCGCTCTGTACCCAAAACCCTCTTAGCTCCCGCCAGCAAGACACCAGACCGGCGATCCCACTCCTCTGTCAGTTGCTTTGTGTGGGTGCAGTGCGCAACTCTTGCCCCCCGGGAAACAGTCTCTCATCTCGCGTCTGAGAGCGTCCTTCTTGATTTGGTCCCGCCAACAAGAAAAATTCAGACGAGGGCGAGCTTGCCCGATCCCCGGCCTTGGCTTCAATAGAAGCGAGAAGCTGGCAGCGAACCAGCCGGTGGTCAGTGTCGCCACAGGCGCCCCTCATTACTCGCGTTACTTGATCATCCGAAAGTTCCCTCTGTCTCACCGTGATGTAGTCGAGCAGATGCCCCTTTCGGGATTTGGGATGCATCCAGGTGGTTTTGTGCATGTCTTTCAGCTGGAATCTAGTGTTGGTGATTGAAAGTTGGTGCTCAGAACACAGGGTGAGAAGTCTGTGGCCGTTCGAAGTACACTTCCCCAAACCATGGCGACCCAACACCCCCGCCCATAGATGCTGGTCACTGCCCACTCTGGCATTAAACTCACCCATGAGGAGCAGCTTATCGTCGTTTGGGACTCTCCTGATGATTTCACCGAGTCTTTCATAAAATGTGTCCTTCGTTGCCTCATCAGTGTCTAGTGTCGGCGCATAAGCTGACGCAAGGGTGATATGCTGCGCACGAGTCTGAGGAATCCTCCACGTAATCAGGCGCTCTTCATGACCAACAGGCAGTTCCTTCAAGGAGCCAAGTAGACTGCTGCGCGCAATGAAACCCACTTAGTGAATGCGTCGATCGTCTTTAGGCCGTCCGCTCCAGAATGCCGTGTAGCCACTGCCATGTTCCTCCAGCGACCCAGGCCTGTATCTGCCAGCCTCGTCTTCGACATTGCGGCAATGTCCACTCCATACCTCCCCAGCTCTCTCGCTATCAATGCCGTCCTTCTCCGTGGTCGGTCGGTTCCATGCACATCCAACAAGGTGCGGACATTCCAAGTTGCCACCGTAAGTCTGTGGCGTACACTGTTATTAAATTTCCTTTGTCGACCGCATAGTGGGATGCCACGACATGTGCGGATTCCTGTCCGTGGGAAAGTGGAACGGGCAATGTTCAGGGTATTTTTTGAATTTTTTTCTAACCCCCTCCCCGGGTGGGCAGTGTGGCTCCTAAACAAAGCTGCCCAGTCACTCCTGGTGTTGCTGAAGGTGACCGCCGTTCCAGTCCCGGTCAACCAGCGACCACTCTCAGAGAGCCGCCCACCGTGCAGGGCAATGACTAAGGACTTCCAGCGGCATCCTCCGTCTGTCCCCACCGCCATGGCCCCATCGTCGGAGGACTTGGTAGTAGAGGATAAAGCACAGGTAGAAATTGCAGTAATAGAAGGCGCACAAGAAGAGAGTTGCAGAGGGAGAAACTTGCGCAAGGAAGTTTAGAGTGGAAAAAGGGTGTACAATCCTTGGCCCACTATCTTAGCAGAGCATCAGTGATATAGTGTAAGGGAAAGACCGAGACGTCTGGCTGACACACTGCTGCAGGGTGTTAGGTCCCCTGCCGAGACTATTACCCACTAATCAAGCGAAACCTGTGCGAGCTATGGCAATCCCGATGGTTGGAGCAGAGAAATGATAAACTACGAACAATAAAAAAAAAACCGTCCGACAGTGGCACTCGTCAAATACCTAGCGACGATCGCCGAATGGACGTCGTACTGTGTCGCCTACTTATTGGGCACAAGAGACTCACTCATGACTATCTGCGGTTGAGGCGTCCGCAACCCTACTGTGATGACTGCGTCGTACCTCTCACTGTCTTGCATTTAATGGCCGAGTGTCCCACTTTCTCCGACGAGCGGAGGGAATACTATCCGGACCTGCATGGGCGGGAGGTCGACTCCATCCTCCGAGGAATGCTTTTTGAGGGACCTCGCGGCCAATTTAATAGAAATGCCCTCAAGATTTTTCTTATCAGATGTAATCTTTACCGCAAACTGTGATGAATCCATTACGATAAATGCTATCATCAACTACGGCTCTGCCCGTTTCTTTGTGAATTGCGTATACTATATGTAAAATTATTAATGATAATGTTCTCCTTTCTACTTTATACTATATAAAATGAGACAAAGTCCGCGCCCTAGCGGCGCTCGAGCCGAGCCTGTGGTTAAACAGAAGAATAGTTCGGCGCGATATAGGCAGTGTGCCACTGAAGCGCTAGTAAAAGTTTCTACTACTACTGTCTGGTCCGCTGTACAAAACAATACCTCCGAAGAGGCCTCCCACCATACGTCAACCGGTGGACGCGCCCCATACGCTTACACCCAAGAGCGGGGCACGTTGTAGCAACATGTAATTGTGTCACTATTGCTGAGCAACTTAACCCTATATTGTCGAGTATCTTCTGTACATGATCTAAACAAAAATTTTCTTAAAATATTACATAGCTAGTCCGTTTCTAATACTTATTTAACTCACTGTGTATCAGGTAACCTAGTAAATTAGTGCAACTGTTATCGTGAATTGTCCAACTGTCAAACGTAAGAACTTTCCGGGTTTACGGATACAGTGCCTATAACCAGTAGGTATTTCTGTATGTAGCTATATAATTGTCATGCTCGCCGTATATGGCATGTGGGAGCATGGTTCACTTACGCTAATGTTACTTAACTACATAATAGGTACTGTTTTTCCCGTTTGCGTTTTACCAAAGCTCTAATTACTTTAAACAATCACCACAAATTTAAACATTTTTCACCCGTTTAAACCAAACCTGTAAAAAAGTTTACCATTTTGCAGAGCTACTTGAACACTTATGCAAAACGTTCAAACTGTTAACAGTTAAACAGCTGTAGGGTGTACGGTACTATGCTCAGCTGGACTGCAGACTTTAAAATATTATTTGATCTCTTTATTGAAGTACTGATGTGATACCAGGCTCTTTAATTGGTTAATACAACTTTCTCATGAATGGTTAACAGTTTAAACGTTGTGCATAACTGTTTAAGTAGTTCTGCAAAATAGTTAACTGCTGTACAGGTGTGGTTGAAACTGTTAAGATCAGTATAACAAAAATCAAAGCCACCACTGTAGAGTATAGTTGACGTTCTCTTAACATTACAAGGTGTTTGGGAATGCCGGGCTAACCATCTGCTTTTGCTGTTCATTGAACTATTGTCTACTTCACCAGATTAGGTAGCTACCTACTTTGTCTATTGACTTAGATATGAAAAGTTGACAAATTTTATGCCATTTTCCAGAGTCTAGTTCACCGTCGGCGTCTCCTGCTTCCAGCATCTTTCACCTTCCTTTCTGAGAGAAAGATACCCAATATATTAACAAGTAGTACTACTAGTACTTTCTTGTATGTATACTTATATTGTTAATAGGTGGTAAATAATAGGTGGCTGTGATATCGTGTTTATAATGTAAATAAATTACTGTTAATTTAGTTCTGAAGTTATCAACGTAAATTTTAATTTCAGGTAAGTTTGGCTACCTACTACTGCGCGAAAAGTTTAGTTAACACCCAACGGCGTAGGATTAACCTTGATCCTTTTCTTTCTGGAAGTAAGTTACCTCTCCCGCAGAAATTGCACAATATGAAATGTTACATGCACCAGAATGAGAGGCAGCGTTGAAGTGATGGCATGATAGGAAGTCACATGCATCTGTAGACTAGCCTACTTTAGAAAGTAATTGTGTTTCTAGGAAGCAAATGCTGTAGCTAGTAGAATTCCTCAAGAGTAGACTTACTTCCAGAAACGGAGACGGTAATTGTGGCCCCAGCCAACGTTATTTTGAGTAACAAGCAGCCGAATGTTACGTAGCTACCGTAAAACTTAATTGGTAGTGGAGACTAGTACCGTACAATTTCACGATTTGCTTTGGATTTAGTAAAAGATGTTTGTTAAACGTTAGTGATGCAGGTATGCTGTAGATGTAGAACCCAGTGTCTCACATCGGCAATAATATATTTGTCTACGTTGTAGTTCAGCTGTGTTGTCTATCTGCTTCAATTAACATGTTATTAACACAGCAATAGTTCTAGCCCATACGATGAATTTTCAGATAAATGTCTTCTTTGTCATAATGCAGGAATATTATGGCATTTTGGGCCCAATATCGAATAATACCTAGTATAATGACGCATAAAGCAAGTCAAAATATAGGTCTGCGTGTGAACTAAAAGTTGGAGCTACTAGTCACAGCGTTTCTGGTAAAATCAGTATATTCTTTGAGTCACCGTCTCCAATAACCTCTTAACTTATTATTAACAAAGATTAAAACTTTTGCCAGCTGCAATTTGTGGCGTTTCTGGAACATTCTATAAGCTTCTACAATGTCTACATTCGACAATGTCTACAACCTTTAAAAGAACACTCGAGAAGTTTCGAGATCGTTCTAGCAGCTTCGACACTGTCTACAACCTTCGAGAATGTTCTAGAAGTTCCTAGAACATTCGAAAATACCTCTTCAATTTCTGAGACGAGGAATAAAATTCATTATTAAATTGGTAGTTCGGGAAAGGGTCATGTAAACAAAATAAGTTCTTTTATTGGTATTTATTCTCCATTTCCATATCAAGCGATTAAATATAAAAACTACTGCTACAGTTCTAGCAAAGTTCTGTAATTCCCGTGCAACCACTGGTAACTGGTATAAATTTGAGTTGTCCAAGTTTGTAAACGTAGCGTTCCAACCCCAGATTCATGCTTTTAAGCTTCCAAGTTATTTATTTTTCATTTTTGTTCATCGTCCCTGAAAAAGAGACGGAACTGAAAATTTCCAACCTATTGCCACAAAAGTCAGTAGTCCCTAATATCGATCGAAAATTTGACAATTAGCCTGAAGCTTCGTCGCTGAATGAATCAAAACAATTCGTTGCAACGAAGAAAATAAGGACAATCCCCTATTCGTCCGATTCTACCATCTCGATGCCTCTTAAGTCTTTCAAAATGTCGATACCGTAGCTCCTAATTTGGACTCTGACCTCGTAATATGTTCACGTCAGAAATTTGATATTTCGTGTGTACATAAACCAAATGTTTTGCTTTATTTTTCTCAGATATCAACATTTGATGTGCAAATATATGGTTCATGATTGAAGTTTAAGACGTAGAATCACAAAATAAAGGGATTTGTAGTAGCTAGATAGGCTACGCACATTCTTTTTTGTAGGTACTTACGCGTCGTTTCTGTGAGCTTGTGAGAGGAAGTTTGGTAACTTTTGCTGGCTCTTAATTTATTTAAATCCTGTAATTTGTTTCTTCTGTCTAAACGTATTCCAAACAATGTTGAGGATTTCACTGTACTGTGTGTTCAAACAGGATGATCGATCACGTGCCCCCATTCCACCTGAGCTGTGTTCATACTTCCCATTTAATTTATCAGTCGCCAGTCAACTATTATAAAAGTACATTATATTTTCATCATACATTCGTAATTTATAATATGCAAGTGTATTGTTTCACTTCAAATGTTCGAATTGAAACAATTGGTGGAATTTCCTATATTTACATTCCTATATCTTGTCCGAGAAAGTCCTAGCTTTGGCCACCACAATAATTTATCCATTCGAATTTTTTTTTTTTGCTTCGGGTGGAGGTGTTGAGCCATCCAAAGCTTTAAGCAAATTGACTAATCCAAGTGAGGAATATGCAAGTCTAACAGTTGTTTGGTTACAGAATGAGCATTGTTTCTTGTATTCTGTGCATGTTTCTCTTAATTTCAACCCTATCAACAAACTGTCGACTTCTCAACTCATGCATCCGACGCTCTAGTGACCGACTCTGTACATGGTCATGATACCCACGTAATGTGTAGTAATGGTTCTCGCAATCTTCAAATGTGCTCTTATGCGATTTAAAAGATGTGTGCGGCGGCAATGCCAAATGACAATAGAGTATATATTTTTGTTTACTGGGATATTTTTTATGCAGATTATTGTAATATACAATTACTATTGTGTTTTAGTGCATGCAATATTATGAAGAAGTGTCGCCAGATTTTTCTTTTAGGGAGGGGGAGGTAAAAATTAAGTAATGGAACGTAAGCCCCCCTTATGTAACTAGAGCACTCTGAGAACGCATACCTCCGCCAAGTAAGGAAGGAAACGGTAACGAAAAATTTAAATTGGCTCAGAATCCGTGATTTTCTTTGCATCAACTCCAAAATCTAATCATTTGTGCCTTTTGATAGTATTAAAATTTCTGCTATTTCTTCAACCTTTTGTCATAATGTTTGTTTGCAGCTTAAGTCGAACATACAGACGAACCAACAGATCTGCATCAAAATTGAATTATTTATGTCTTTTAATGATATTAACAACTGCAGTAAATTTCATACAGATTCAACGAAAACTTTTTGAGCTATGGCACTGAAAAAAATGAGGCACACAAACAAACATATAAACGGATCTTATAAAAAGTTAATTGTCTTTTCCTACTAACATACCTAACAATCCCTGTAAGTTTCGTCAAAATCCGTCCATAAATTTTCGAGTTATCTTGATGACAGAAAGACAAAAAAAAAAAAAAAAAAAAACGACAGACGACACACAGGCAGACAAACCCAACGAAAACATAACCTCCTTGGCGGAGGTAATTATATAGATTCGTATGTAATGACAGTCAGATGAATAGGGTAATTCACCAGTAAGTTCTTTTTGCAAGAGCAATAATTAGCATCAAGCAACGATTTGGCACGATGTTAAATTTAGCTTTCGACTACCGAATCACAAAATTTCACTTATGAAATCCAAAACGCCGCCCCAAGCATGGCAAACTTCAGAATGTTAAAAATTAAGAAGCTCCAGACAATTAAACTTTGACGAAAGATCATGGGATCCGAATAACTTGTTAAAATTACTGTAGGTGGAAAGTCGCAATGTTATGAGTACCTTCTTGCCGTGAGTGTATATAGGGCTTGTGCCGAGGTAAGTTACATAGTCATGGTATGGTATGAAAAAAAAAAAAATCATTTGTACAACACAGCAGTAGAAGTTAGGTAGGCGTTTTTTTTAGAGTCTCACACCAAGATTGACATAATTTCATCCAATTCACTTCAAACGTGTCGTACACTGTACATTGATTGTGATTTTTCGTTTAGTCAGTTCGAATCGAGTTTCAGGAGGTAACTAATCCCAAGCCGTTTACACTCGTGATAAATCTAAAGCACCAGATACGAAAACTATGCAAGATGAGATTATCTTCACTCAAGTGTGCATATTGTAAACGCCCGTAGTATGAACTTGTTACTATATTTTTCTTAGGTTCTAATTAATATTCATTGCATGTACACAGTGCCTCATACGACGGGCTTAATTCCTTCCGAGAGCGATCTCGTTCGATAAATAATTCAGTCTGTTTAAGTCTATTCTACTAGTGAAGTTTACAACAATCCTGTTCCTGCGGGAGGCTAACTTCGCATTTGGACAGTTTATTGTTAATATCACTAGCTGTAGTGTAGTTTTTCCCGTGCCCTTAATCTTGAGTGCCTTTTCCGCAGGACATGTTGCGTCTGGCCGCAATTCCTGCTGGTGAGGTTTGTTTATTGAATTAGGTAGGTCTTCTATACATACTTCCCTTTCTGCTCCGCGAGGTTGGCAGCAGATTGTGGTAGCGTCTCATGCCAGGAGACTCGTACCTGTTGCCATGCGGGAGCACAGACGGGACCCTCCGTTCGAGTGTTTCTTTCTTTTATCTTCTTTTCTTATTTCGTTTCCTCGATATGCTTTGCGCCTTGTTTTCTGCCAATAGTAGGGAACTGGCCCCTTTGAGACAAATAGAACTCACGAGTTCGCATCTAACTTGAGACCTTTCGGCAGAAAAGCGGAGATAAAAATCGCTGAGAATCAGGGGCAGTAAGCCTCCTACTGCCTCTACTAAATATCTCCATGACATTACAGTATTTAAAATGCTGTAAAATACGAGCAGTTGGTACTAGTCATACTTGATACTACTTAAGCGTATTTTGCCCGTAAAATATTTGCTATGCTCCTCCTCGAGTTTTTTTTTTAGTAAAAACAAGACACGTGAAGACTTCCTGTGTAAACTACTATAAAGTGCATTCAAGAGTCAAATATTCTGAACTTTCTCTTTTTCTTTTGTACTCAGTGCTTTGAGACTCATTTCATCGCTAGTTATTGAAATAATAAGTGATGCAGGAACCAGTTACGGTCAGGTGGTCTTGACCGCTTACACCAACTAGGACACCCACGTGCATTGACATGCGTGACACACGTGCCTAAGTATTTGGAATTTATTCTCTAAGAAATTGATAATTAAGCAGAGCTCCAGCTCATAGTAAGAGGCACCATTGTAATTGTAATACAATTTAGAATAGTCCAACTAAAATTTTCCTCGTGATAGTAAACAAATTTGTAGCGTTACTGTTCAGGGCCTAATTTCACATATACGAATAACGTAGATGTGTTGGTTATTTTGATGCTGATACGCTTACCATTGTCACCGGTACTATCTTCTCACGGTGACGGTGATATTGAGATTAAAAAATATAAAGCATGAAAAAGCCAAACAACGCTTTTTACAGTGTTATTTCCCTGAGGTATATGCTTCATGAAACTAAAAATTAAGCAGAAACAAGGAAGAAAAAGCCATTCCGGTATAGTACGAGGCCTACCCGAGGGTGTGGTAGGTGGCTTAGACTAGCTTTATCTTATGCTACCTATATTGGGATAGCTTCGGTTGAGATAGAACGTGTGCCTCGCCTAACCACTTACGGGCACACGTATTCCATCTCAATCTGTAGTAGGCAACAGGTTATACAGACACCAGAAACTATATACATATGGTTCTTTGTTGTGGTAGCTGATGAAGTTGGGTGCAGTGATCTTGTTAATGTACGAAAGACTGACTTTGTTTGGAGACATAACCATCTATTTGTATATATATTGCATATCGTACCACAATATCATATACGTGATGCCCCTGTCTCCATCACAACTTCTCGATAGCTAAGCACGATAGTGGATTTTTGAGTACTTATTGCGAACTGTTAGGAATAAATTCTTTGTTTTTAAATGCTCTCTGTTAAGACATTGTAGCTATACCTTCATCTTGCACGAATACTTGGCAGCTTTACGACTACAATACAGTGGATTATTAAAGCACATTGCATATAATATTGGTGGTTAGTGAATTCAATGACAGCATATCGGGCAGCAGAGACGAAGCTGGGGATGGGGTGGGTAGAGTGGCCACTTGGACCGAAGTCCGAGATGCCGGAAAAGCCCCGTGTTTCTATTTTACAGCTTATAATAAACGATTATAATCTGTAATCCAATCATTTTCTCTCGTTAGGCCCTTCGAAGTTGAAGGGCCGCCGTATCATTCTAATGAAACACCTCCATTTTTTGCACCAGCTACTTCCATCACTCATCTGGGCTAAGCGCTGGACCTGCTTCAGTTCCAATACTGTTCCTGATGGGCAGTGGTATTGCGTACCTACCTCTCTTGGCGGTGGAAGCAAGCCATGTCCTTAAGCTATGCATTTCATTATTGTTTGGTAATTCAAGTTAATATTAGTTCCTTGCGTTCAGCAACTGTCCGAAAACAGGAAAGGCCGCAGAAACCGGTAGCTACTGCACCGGACACAATATTTTGAAATCTTATGATAGCCCGAGATAATTGTAATGAGGCAGTGACGAGTAGCGTACTAGTGGATCCTAAAAGACGCTCCCGCTCATTGGTTGTTTTCGAGCTGCTGCAGAAGTTCGTCGAAAACGCTCCTGCTGGAGGTCACGATGGAGGTCACAGGCTCCTGATCCAGCTTCTCGTATAGGTCCAAGTAATATCCTGCTCACAGAATGGCACTGGTTAGTGTCTTATATAAAGTATACAAGAGTGACATAGTAGTGGCAACAATTTTCAAGTCTTCCAACTAGTGATTGGGCCTGGTATAGCATTTGACCTACGCAAGAGTGGGCATTAGGTTTGGTTGGTCTGAAGAGGTTCGCATCAGCTACATTAATGTCTAACCTAACAGGTACGCATGTCTGAATCACTTTTTTTTACGAATTCGGCAACTGTTTCCGATACCATTTGTGTGAACTCTTAGTTGGAGTTCATACTATTGGGTTGCCTGGAGAGTTCGTGCAGATTTGTAAAGATAAGAAAAAGGTCAACAAATATAAGCAGTCAAATTTTTAATTACCAAATTAAACGATACTCGTCGAAGATCAAGTTTAACGGTAATTCTGCTCCACCCTGGGATAATTTGAGAAGCAAAACTCCTGTAACTTCGGTAGTATTGAGTTATCCTCGCTGAAGCTTTCACACGGGAAGGGAGCTAGCCTCAACAGAGGTCAATTCGTAACTCCCCCAGGGTGGGTAAATGGTCCCTGGGTGCTGCAGAGTTGCAGCAGAATTACCGTTGAATTTCATCTCCGATGAGCCTTAATTATTCTTATTATATGCAGAAGTCTAAGTCTCCGTATCCACAACAAAGGCGATATCACAGAGGAAGAAAGATGGGGCATTATAGTATGTCGATAGAAACGGGGAACCCATGCACGACTGCGTTCCTACACGGGATCAACACGCATGGGAACAGCAAGTAGTAGTAGTAGTAGTAGTAGAAGTTTTTACTAGCGCTTCAGTGGCACACTGCCTATATCGCGCCGAACTATTCCTGTGTTTAACCACAGGCTCGTGCGCCGACTAGGGCGCG
>LQNS02277097.1:30481710-30505807 GCA_001587735.2 Parhyale hawaiensis | reverse complement strand
CGGCCAGATGCTACATCCCCTGCGGAGAAGGCACTCGGGACCCTTGGGTGCGTGATGCCCAAACATATTGTGGCAGGGAAAGGGCCCGCCACAATATGCCCCTGAGGGCCATGGGAACAGCAAGTTGAGAAAGAAGAACAAAAGAAACGATCGTCAATTGGAGGATGAAAATGGAAGGAAGTCAAGTGGGTACGTAAGACAAGAGTCTCAAAGGCCAGTTAAGTGCGAAGGTAACCTTAAGAATCCTCCTGGGAGTGCTGCACCCCATAACATATGGCGAACTTAGCCTTACAGCAAGTAACATTAGAGGTAAAGTCAACTTAGACCGCACCCTCACCTGGGAAACTCACTTGCACTGGTTTGTGCTGCGGATATAGGCCCACTGGCCCCAGAGGAGTAAGTGCGGCTGCAGTCGACCATGGGTAACCAAGAACTATGGCGCCAATTTGACGGAAGGTTCAAATAACCCGCGACCCCTCCCCCCATCTCTGAAGAAGGCAAGTTCCGCCACGGTGTAGCGCATGCACACAACTGCTGAGCCATCACACCTAGATCAGCAAAGAGCTCGCGTGCCTGGGTTGGCCTCGAACGACCGACACAAGGTGTATAAAGCTACGAACGTGAGCATGCTGTTGACAGACCAGATCGAGAGCCTCAGCCAACTGTTTTTAACCCGTCACTAAGCATTTTTTTATATGCTGGTCTTATTTCATTATTCCGTTTACCTTCTTAAGGTTTCCAGTTCCGTAGCTGAGACAATCTCAAAATATACGACTCGGGGCGAGTTCACACGTTATTCATATCAACGCGTTCGCTCACCCACTCGTCCTAAGGTTTTGTAGCGTCGTTGTCAGCACAACTTTCTCTACACCACAAAAACTTATTAAAATGTTAAACCGTTAAATCAGTTATATCGGCAAGTGTCACTAGCCAGTTACGGAGATCTCTTCATATTTGGAGAGAAATACAACTCAAAATGACAAACTTTTCTGTTATTTTTAGGACACAGCAACACGTTTGGACAAGAGGCACAGTAACATGTTCGTTCAAGTAAAGAGCGAACGCTTTGATATGAATGACATGTGAACTCGCCCTCACACCATTATTATTATTAACTCCATGTTTAACCACCGCACCCACAATAAAGTGCGATGCAAGCAGTGAGGCTCGGTACGTCCGCCGTGGGGCAAACAAACCACGGACGACCAAGTGTTCATTGACATATTATTTGTGTCGAGTCGGCCACATGCGCTGTACGGGCAGGGAAACAAGGCGCTAGACTAGAAAAAGACTGAGTGGACGGCCCCTATCGTGGCTTGCCACATGAGAGTAGAGGAGTCCCGCGGACTAGGTCGGCTATATATTTTGATCGACAGCCCACCTGCATGGCGGAAGTTGAAATGTAGAGAACCTAGGTACCTAACTTGACAAAACTAACCTCGTCAGCAGGACTTGCGGTCAGCTTTAACATCTCTTACGGAAAAAAAGTACTCGGGCTTACCCAACGCCACCTAAACAGTTTTCTAGGTGGCCTTGGCTTACCCCTGGGTTTGTAGGGCTCATCCATATATATTCTGACGGGAACCGGGATCTCCAGAACATACCCGCGAGGGCTCGCCCTCACGCAACAGTACTTCTCAGCTGGACGAGTGTTTTTTCTGCTTGAAGACTTCAGCTTTTTTTCTCCAAACGAAAAAAAAAACGTCCTTGTCATCGATAAGTTCTATCTTAATTTACTCTCTCGAATATGTTCTCCGGTAAAAAATAATGGGTGTTTATGTGCCTAGCTTTGAGAAGAGGCGCTTTCAGTTGTCTGCATTTTTTTAGCCCTTTTTTCTTAAGTGTTCTTTGTAGTGTTGAAGTCGATATTTCGATTTCATCCGTACAGTGATTCTGTAACAACTCATTGCCTGTTATCCTCGGGATTTCATGCACTACTTGCTCCCGATATTTACATAGTAGAGAGGCATTAATAGAAAGATAATAGCACGGGGGAAATTGCGCTTCAAATACAAAGGGAAACTAAACCAGTAAACAGCGGTAAAGGATTTCGCTAGTTCTAGAATAGAAATGTCACTTTGTCAATCTGCGGTAACCTCTTCCTTAAGTACAAATAAGTTAATGCGTACTGCACGTATATTAACTAATGCAAGCACGCTCGACTGGGCCCCAAAACTAATGGTTCGGACATTCTCAAGCCTGGAAGGCTCGAAAATGTCTGAAACATGAGGCACAAGTTCTGATTTCGCCTCTATTGACCTGTGCTGCAAGCTATAGATAACGTTAAGCCTGCTCAAAACTCCACCTTACGGAGAAAGAAGGAGTTTCTGGAAGCCTCGAGGCTAACAGATTACGAGTCGATGCCCGAAACTCAATCTGGCTGGTCGAAATCAGCTCGCCTGCGTGAAGTTTCGCACAAGTAAAGCCTCGAAGGCTTAATTTTGGTGCCAAGTGGAACACGCCCCATAGCTGCAAGTAACGCTGTTGAAATCGGAAACTGTTGCTAATTTTGTAAAAATCGCTGAGGGGCTACCTTGCAGTATTTCCGCTAAATATTTGAAATATCATAAAAATCAAGTTACCAGATTCTTTCGATATTTACGTATCAACAAGGCATTAATATAGAGGGTATTGTGCGGAATCTATTGTGGATTGTACGGTTCCATATGCATTTTAGGAACGGGAATGCCACCGAGTAATTATCCTTATAGTAATACCTTTATATGTGCAAATCATAATAATAATGAACATTTATTTCTCGTATGGATGCTATGTCCAACAAGGTTAGGGCACAGCCCCCTGAGGTTCTCATTATTAATGCCTACATAAGAATAATACTAGACAATAATATAAGGGAACTAGAGCACTCTAAGAGCGCATACCTCCGCCAAGCGAGGCAACGGTAGCAAAAAATTCAAATTGGCTCTGAAACCATAATTTTCTTTGAAGAAACTCCAAAATTTAATCATTTGTGCCTTTTGATAGTAATAACAGCTTGTGCAATTTTCTTGAAGATCCGTTCATAACTTTGTGGGTTATATTGCTAATAAACGTTAAGACAAACATGAGTCTAACATACAAACGAACAAACCGATTTGCACCAAAATATAATCATTTATGTCTTTTAACATTACTAATAACCCCTATAAATTTCATTAGGATCTATTAATTATTTTTTGAGTTATTGTGCTAACAAGCATAAAATTAAAAACAGTGACAAACGAACGAACGGATCATTACCAAAATTTGGTCATTTACTCTTTGTAATATACCTAACAACTCATGTTAATTTCATAGAAATCCATCCATAAGTTTTTGAGTTATGGCATTGAGAAAAATGAGGCAGACAAACAAACGGATGGACATATCTTCACCAAAAGTTAATCATCTGTTCCTCCTAACTTACATAACAATCACTGTGAATTTCGTCCAAATCGGTTCATAACTTTCTGAGTTATCTTAGTGACGGGCAGACAAACACGACGAAAACATAACCTCTTTGGCGGAGGTAATTAGCATTTGGTGTACTGAGAGTTACTGGTACAATGCCTACATGTTGTTAATGAGATGATACTGACGCTATCTTCCGTTTAGAAAAACGTCTGTTACACAGAGTTAAGGCGAAAAAAGTTTCTTCTGAGACTATAAACTACGGTTTGCAAAAAAAAAAAAAAAAAAAAGGCTGGGGCAAGATGTTGCGGGCTAGTAAACGGTAGGTTTACAAGGTTTTCGAAATAGGGTGAAAAGTGGAGCATGAAATTTAGAAGGTGTAGACCAGCAAATTTTTTTTTCAAGAGAGAGAGAAAAGGACATACATGTACGTATAACAAGAAAAGAAAAAAAAATAGACGTTCGAAATATGTTGGAGATCTGCCGAAATAACTACACGGCACCCCTTAGCGATTTAAAAAAAAAAAAAAAAACTGTAATTGTTTGCGATTTCAGTGGTATTACCAGCATTTATAGTCCATACTATGCCTAGTAAAAATTCAGTATCCTTTTGGTGAATTCTTATTTGGATAAAAAGTTATAGCTCATTCAGAAATATAATTTTGCATCTTCAGTAGGTGATATCTTTATTCATGGATTGTGCGTTTCGCTTTGCATTTGGGAACGGGAAGGAATACCACGGCGTATTGCCCTAGTACAAATACCCTTCTAGTGTGCAAATATGACGATGCTCTGCCAACTCTATTTTTTAATTTTTTTTCGAAAATAATCAACTGGCATTTTCAAATGCAAAGGGAAACGTACAGTCCATTACAAACGATTTCGATAACTGAAGAAGTAAAGTTGTATTTTTTGAATAGGGAATCGCTTTTTACCATAACATGAATTCACCAAACGGATGCTGAATTTATATTAGGAATTCTATGAATAATATAAATGTTGGTAATACCAATGAAGTCTAAAATAATTGTAGATTTAGAAAAAATTGCTCTGGGCTACCTTGAATTTTTTTATAAATCTCAAAAAAGTCAAAGTTTGCAGATCCTCAGCAAATTCGTACAGAAGAAAAGTATTAAGGCGTCTTTTTGTGGCCACATTTGTAATCAGAATCACCGTGATCACTGAAAAACACAAGAACGGTTAATGATATTGTAAACAAATCCGATACGCCATGTCTGTCTACAAAATATATATGTCTATCATATTTAGACGGAATATGGTGAGGAACGAATTTCTTAAGAAATTCAATCTTTTAAAGTCGATGGATAAGTGACCGAGCAGTATTTGACGCATTTTGAACTCTGTACAGGCATAAAACTTATGAAACTAAATTCTGGAAGTCAATATTACAAACAATCACGATAACAAAATTAAAATTATCCTTAAATATCTGGAAATATCACGAACCTCCGTTTTAAGTTTTGAATTTTTGCTTGTTTTACGGCGGCCATCACTCTTTGATCACGCTTAATCAGAACGCTAAGGAAATCACAGTGCGATCAATTTTCACCACTGATTGCGGTTGATTACTATCAGAATCATGCCAAAAAGTGGTCAGAAAAACGCACGGATCGTGCGGAATCATCCGCAAGGTGATCATAAAAAGACGCCTCTGGTACAAGAGAAATTGCGGGATTGTCTGCAAGCGGAACCGTACAATCCATGATAAAAGTTTTCGCCTACTCAAGAAGCAAAATTCTTTTTTTTTTAACAAGTTAAAACTTTTTACCAAGACATGAATTCACGAAATGGATACTGAATTTATACTAGGTAGGTATGGTAAGACTCTAAATTCAGATTATATCAGCGAAATCGCGAACAATTGTAGATTTTGTAAAAATTGCTTAGGTGGCACTTTGCAGTTTTTCAGAAAAATTCTTCAAAAATTATGGTTGGCTGATCTTCACTATATGCGCCCAGTAGAAAGAAATTGGTATTGGGGTAATTGCGAGGTGGTATTCCCGTTCACAAATGCAAAGGAAAACGTGCAGCCCATGATAAAAAAAGTTCAACTGAAGAGGCTAAATTCTAGTTTTCTAAGTAAGTTATTACCTTTTCCAAAACCTGACTTCACAGGACTGATACTGGATTTATACTAAGTATGGTAAGAAAGATAAATGTTGGTAATACCAGTGAAATGGCGATCAATTGGAATTTGAAAGAGCAAACTAGGTACCTTGCAGTTTTCATTCGAAAAAATTTTTAAAAAATGAAAGGAGGCAGGTTCTCAAAATATCTGGGCCGTAGAAACGTAAAAGTATTAAGGTAATTACTTGGTGGTATTTCCTTTTCCAAATGCAAAGTGAGACGTACAGTCCATGACAAATGATGTCGCCGACTGAAATTGCAAAATTCTGTTATTTCAATAAGCAACAACTTTTTAGTAAAATGTCAATTCACCTAACCAGGAAGCAAAGAATGCAACGGGAGGACTCAATAGGACTAAAATAAAACTAAGCCATGACCGCACGTAGCAAATGTACAGCACATCGACGTGTCGAAGTATTTGAGTGTGGGACCTCAGGCCTTCGTATGTTGTTTTCTTGAACATATCACCGTATTTTTTTATTTATTTCATTCAATCTCTCGCTCATGATTGGCCAGTAACTAGAACTGCAAAATACCGTAAAATGTTGTCGCCAAGTACAGAAAGTTTGAGCAATAGGCTAACTATTACTGTGGTTTCTCTCGCCTACAGAACTGGCTATAATTGTGCTTATATTTGTAGGTAAGGAATAAATACGTTCCCTGAAGAGCACTGTGAAGTGAATATGAAGTTTAAATAAGGCTTCAATCAAGAAAAAGAAGTTAAATCAGGTCGCCGAAAAGGAACAATTTTGGCGCTAGTGCTGTGAAACTTTCCACCAGCATGCGCTGCAATTTTATATAGATAATTACTACTTTAGTACATGTTATCTCAATTTATTTATACGCTAGAGATGAATTTCGCAATTTAAGACTATTTTTCTGATTAAATTAGTTAAAATACTCCTCGGCTGCTCAGCCATAGATTCGTCGATGATGACGTCACTTTTTGGTGCTTAATTCTCGTGAGTCATCCCGTTACGCTCTTTGCTTCCTGCACCAAACAGATACTGAATTTACACAAGGTATAGCATGGATTATAAATGCCGGTAATACCAGCGCAGTTGCAGACAATGGGAAAATTGGAGAAGTCGCTATGGCGGTACCTTGTATTTTTTTCAATTTCTAAAATATCAATGCTGGCAGATCCTCATCAAATTTGTTCAGTAGAAAACTATTGGTATCAAATTACTCGGATGTTTTCCCGGGTCCAAATGCAAAGTGAAACATCCAATCCATGGCAAAAGATACTGCCAACTGAAGATGCAAAACTCTTCTTTTAAAAAAGATAGAACTTTATAGCAAAACATGAAATCGCAAAACGGATTCTGATTTCATACTAGGTACGGTATATGTACTATAAATGTTGGTAATACCAGTGAAATCGCGAAGAAAAATCGCTATGGGGATACTTTGCTGTTTAGTCTAAAAAATCTTAAAAAATCAAAGTTTGAGATCATCATATTTGCACAGTATTAGTATTAAGGCCATTACAAGGTAGTATTCTCCTTCCCAAATGTAAAGAGAAACGTGCAGTCTGTCACAGAAGAGCGCAAGCTGAGGGTGTAAAATTCTATTGTTTAAAATAAGCTATAAGTTTTTACCAATACATGGATTCATAAAGCGGATACTGAATTTATTTTTGGTATGGTATGGACTATAAATTCTGGTAATACCAGTGACATCGCGAACAACTTTAGATATTGGAAAAATCGTTAAGGGGTACTTTGTAGTTAAAAAAAAAATGAAATCGAAGTTGGCAGATCATCATATATGCACACTAGGAACGAATTGGTATGAGGATTTTTTTCAAATAAGATATAACTCTTTACCAAATCACAAACTGTTGTAGATTTTGGAAAAGTCGTTAAGGGTATCTTGTAAATTTTTCGAAAAACTCTTTAAAAAATGGCAGATCTTCACCACATATGCAAAACAGAAAGAAATATGTAATTAGACGGTGGTATTCCCGTTCAGATGTGCAAATTGAAGCGTACAATCCATGAGAAACGATTTTGCCAACTGAAGATATATAGCTGTATTTTTTAAAATATGATACAAGTTTTTACTAAAAAATGAATTAACCAAACGGATACTGAATTTATACTGTGTACAGTATGGACTATAAATGTTGGTAATTCCAGTGAAATCGCTAAGAACGATCGATTGTGGAAAAATTGATATGGGGATACCTCGCAGTTCTTTTCGAAAAATCTTGAAAAGTCAAAGTTGGCAAATCATCATATTTGCACAGTATAAAGGTATTAGCATTAGGGTAATTATGCGATGGTATTCCCGTTCTCAAATGCACAATCCATAATAAAAAATTCGCTACATTAGATACAAAAATCAATTTTTTTCAATGCGCTATAACTTGTTACCAAAACATGAATTCACCAAACGGATGCTGAATTTATACGAGGTATGATATGGACTATAAAAGTTGTAATATCAGTGAAATCGTAAATAGTTCTAGATTTTGGAAAAATCCTCAAGGAGGTACGCTGCATTTTAATTCTAAAAAATAAAAATTGGTAGATCCTCTTTATATTTCTACCGAAGAAAGGTATTAATAGAAGGGTAACTGCACGATGGTATTCCTGTTCTCAAATGCGGAGGGAAACTTGCAATCCATGACAAAATATTTCACCAACTGAAGATGTAAAATTCCATTTTTTTAAAGAAGCCAGGCCTAACTAATACACAATTGCAATCAACGCCACTGAAATCAGAAATCTTTGCTGATTTCGTATCAATTGGGACGGGAGTATCTTGCAGTTTCTTTCGTTGTATTTTTGAAAAATCTTTGAAAATCAAAGTTACCAGATTCTGTCGATATTCACCCAGTTGAAAGGCATTACTACAAAGGTAATTGTGCGGGCTAAATAGCGTTCTTAAATACAAAGGAAAACCAATTAACAACGAAAAAGTATTTCGCCAATTCTGAAATAAAATGTTATATTCTTCGATTTGCTGTAACTTCGTACTAAAACGGCCAAATGGACGCTGTTTTTATTCTCACTATGTAACTACTATAACTGCTCGTAAAACCATTAAAATCGGTGACGGTTGCCGATTTCGTAGAAATCGCCTTGCATTTTTTTATTACATTTTACAACAATCTTGAAAGTCGGAGTAACTAGATTCTCACAATATATTTACATCGCAGAATGGTATTTTAACGAATAAAATCTGCATGGTACCTACTTAAACTAGCGATTTTTTACGAAATCAGCAACCGTTGCCGATTGCAATGGTGTTACTTGCAGTTATAGCCTCTACGTTAGGTTGTAGAAACGTAGTATCCGTTTGGTGTATTAAATTTTGTGTCTTGTAAGGAGTTACGGCTAATTGAAAAAAAAAAAAATGGAATTCTTATTCAAAATGGGTGACATACTTTGCATCTTGTTGATGGGTTTCCTTTTGGTTATGACAACCCGATTTCTCTCGCACAATTACTTTGATGTTATTATATTTTTCTCGTAAGTAAATGTCTGGAAGACTTGCTAAGTTTGATTAAAAGAAAAAAAAGAAAAAAGATTAGAGAGTGTATGGTACCTTATTAGCGATATTTATGAAATCAACAACAGTTTCCAATTCAATGGCGTTACTTCAGTTGTAGTGCTTTGGTTACTTAGAATAAATTACGGGTGAAGTTGAACAAAAAAGTAAACTTGAACACATGTAAAGTTGAATAAAAGGTAACATTGAATATGGCCGACGTTGAGCAAAATTACATTGAGTAGTAAAATTGGTAGTTGGGCCACTTTTCAGAATGAAATGAAAGCTGGACACTAAATGCGTAAAATGAAACAAACTTTTTATGCATTCCTACTGGCCGCGAAATAAGACGCAAAGCATTTATGACCCTATACGGCACGGCTGAACCAATACAGTTAGCCACGCCGCACAGGGCAAAGAGACGAAAAAACAAAAGAGAACAAGATAGAAGAAATAAATACCCGTGCGGAGAGGGTGGAGCCTTTCCCGCGGCCCCATAAGGGCGCAAGTCGCCTGCCACCATTCGGCAGCCCACCTCACGAAACAGGAGGGAAATTATAGAGAACCTATCTAACTCGACAAAATAACATCGCCTGCAGGAACTGCGGCCAGCTGCATCACCCCCTGCGGAAAGGCACTCAGGAGAGTCCTTGGGTGAGTGAGGGGGCCTGTGAGGCCTATGTATATATTCTGACAGGCAGAAGTAGTACTATTCTCCTAGTTAAGCCTCCCTACTCACAGAGTACACTTTGATACAAAGAGAGGAAGAAAAAAAGGACAAAGAATGTCAAAAGAAACGCGGAACCCATGCACGAGTCCACGAGCACGGAAACAGCAAGTCGTGAAAGAAGAGGAAGAACAGAACAATTAGCTTCATCAGTAAGAGCATGAAAATGGAAGGAAGCAAAGTGGGCACGAAAGACAGACGTCATGAAAGCCTAGCTAATGACTACGGTAATCTATACCATTCCCTTGGCAGCGCTGCTCCCCATAACATAGGATGGGCGAATCAAACCCTATTCGTCCAGGCTCTGATGAGGGGGGGGGTGTCTGTGTACATTTCTCTTTTACAGCTCTACCATGTATTTCCCTATTCCATATGATGAGGACATTAAAAAAAGTTGGGTAGAAATTTCGCACCTGGTACATTTTTTTGTAGGAGGGCATGGGGGGGGGGGACTTGAGATTATCAATTGTGGACATATTGTTCTGAAATTTGCTCAAAACATGTATTTATGAAATAAAAACACATTTTGCTCCTACAGTTTTTTTTTATATAGGTTTTAGCTTTTGAGATAATGGGATATATATGAAAATATATATGTATTTTTTGGAAATTTCACAAGAATAGAACTCAATGAGTTTTCATCCTAAAAAAAAAGACAATTTTGGAAACTGTGAAACATTCCTACCAAAACTATAGGGCCGGATTCTCCATTTTCTATTTCGTTGCGATCGCAAACTAAAATATAGGGAATAAACAAAGGATTCGGTTTTGAGCTGTGATAAAAACTATGAGGAAAAAAAAAAAGGAAAATACGGCCCTATAGTTTTGTTAGGATTGTTTCAAGGATTCTAAAACTGTTATTTTTTTCCTAGCATGAAAACTCATTGAGCTCCATTCTATTGAAATTTCCAAAGAATACGTATATATGTAATTAAATATATTTCCAATATCTCAAAAACTAAAGCCTAAATGAAAAAAGTAGTTGGAGCAAAATGTGTTTCTCTTTCAAAAATACGTATTCTGAGCAAGTATCGGAACAATCGATTCACAATTCATAATTTTAAGCCCCTCCTATGCTCCCTCTAAAAAATGTACTACGTACGAAAGAAAGTTCTAACCAACTTTTTTTTTATGTCCTCATAGGGAATAGGAAAATATGGTGGAGCTGTTGAAGAGAAATTTACAAATGTACACAGACGCCCCCCCCAAGAGCCTGGACTATATGGCCTATTGCCAATCCTATGCCCCCTGAGGGGTTCTGTCAATAATAGGGAAAGTCAGAATATATCCCTGACGACAGGCAATTTTTCTCAACATTAGCGCATGTTCATGCACTGAATTAAGGAATTCAAGGGTTTAAAAAAATATGTAGGAGCAACAACCAGGCCAGTACAAGAGAGGCCCTGTATCATATCGTGAGACGACCTGCAGCATTATCTGGGTCGAGGTGCGAGAAACAGACCCGTACTGCGCAGCACTGTTGCGCCCTGTAATTCGACCTGCAGCATTATCTGGGTCGAAATACGGGAAACAGACCCGTACTGCGCAGCACTGTTGCGCCCTGTAATTCGACCTGCAGCATTATCTGGGTCGAGGTACGGGAAACAGACCCGTACTGCGCAGCACTGTTGCGTCTTGTAATGCGACCTGCAGCATTATCTGGGTCGAGGTGGTATTTAAACCTTTGTTTCGCGGAATCTCTGAGCGATGTGGCGAATATTCGATAATCCTCCTGGCCCTGTAGCTCATTCTAGAGACGATATCTGGAGGATCAGGCCGCGGTCTGACGTTCTGCCAGCAGCTGTGCAATGGGTGTTCTCTTTTCATGCAGGTGCTGATCTATTCCCAGTTAAATCAGTTTATCGATAAAATGCAAGTTAACCCTTTAATGCACGACTTTACACTCTCATAAGAATAACACAATTTGGAGCGTGCCGTATATGACACTCCATGCATTTCAGGGTTAACCCTGTAAATAGAATACGCTACATCGAGTTTTTCCCGTAGGAATGCAATAGAACAAGGATTATACATAGTAAAGTAACACAGCCCAGTTACAATAGCTTTCAGCCATTTACACTTACAGCCTTGAATTAAAATAGTACCATAAATAATATCCAGAAAAGTGGACACTTATTGTACAGTATGTTACCTTTGATTATGCAAATACAATTTTTTAAATTTATATTTCAAGATAAGTGTCGAACTTTGAAGCATCAATATTAACTAAATGTATGGCTATGTCACAAATATAAACAGCACTTGTAAAATAAATATTTAGCCATTTGCTAAGTTTATCATAGAATTTGCTTATTTACGAGTTTTTTACTGTGACCTCAGATTATGCAACAAGTTAATATAAACATCACAAAGAGGAAATAAATACAAGTGAAGAGGAATATTTTCATTACTCGTCCAAAAAAAGAAATTATAACCAAAACAATTCAATTAACACTGAGATAGGTGTTCAGTTGTGGTAAACAAAACAAGTTAATCTTGAACATGGCACCTCGATTTTACATGATTTTTCAAGGCGATTATCAACAGACTTTGTCAGGTTTGATATTTCAGATGGTGGAATAGAATCTGCAGCTGTTTTTACTGCATTCCACAGGCTTACTTTGCTCGAAAACTGCCGACCACCTTCATAGACCTTCTTTTTGATCATTGCTCAGAGGTTCTCAATGGGATTTAAATCGGGGCTTTTCGCTGGCCAGGTCATAATACTTTTTGATTTAAATCCTCCAACCGTAAGCCAGCTAGCAGCGTACCGTGCTCAGCGTGAGGGAACGTTATCGTGCTGAAATACCAATTTGGATCTGCGTGCGATAGTCTGCTCATCAAGCCATAGAATCAAGTTAGCTTCAAGAAACTGTCAGTACCTTTCTGCATTCAGTTTAACTCCTTCTGCCACTTCAAATGGACCAATAAGGGTGTCACCTACTATCCCGGCGTAAAACATTACACCTCCACCACCTTGTTGACGCTTAAGCCGTGTCTGCTGAGGTCGGTCATGGAGGACCCATCCACAGACTCCCATCCATCTGGACCATCAAGAGTGGCGCTGCATTCATCAGTAAATATGACATTGGAGAAATCAGTTTTCATGTTCTCTTCAGCCCATTTGACCCTATTTTCTTTTTGAGTTTTTGTTAGAAGTGGTCGTTTCATTGCCTTTTCCATTTTCCCTAGCTTCTGCAGAATCTCATATCTTGTCTTTCTGATTAGTACTGGGGCACCAGCGTCTTCAAATATCGTCTTACTTGTAGAAAGCTGTTTTTTAGCCATAGAAACCTTCAAATGTCGCATATCCCGAGCAGTCAATTTCCTCGTAGAGGCTCTATCCGGAGTTTTCCGGTTGACTTTGCTTCAATTGCATAAGCCATCGGTGATCACGCTGCAATTTCTTGGAAACTTCGAGTGTTGTCTTACCAGAAGCCAATAACGAGGTCACTTTCATCTTTTCTCCACCGGTTAGACCGCTTTTCTTGCCCATGTTGACTAGAAAATGATGTTGCATAATCTGGCGAAACAGCTGAACCCCGGGCGATAAGCAAATGTTACTAAAACGTGGGAAATGGTTTCGTTTTATTTTTCTCTAATTGTTTATATAGTTACAACATACCTGTGCACTAACTTACTATTAACACCTTAAATGTTTGACACTTGTCTTGAAAAATGAGGAAAAAAATTGTATTTGCATAATCAAACGTAACGTACTGTATAAAGCAAAGAACCTTTTCTTCACTGGAAGTGAAGCAGTTTGGATTAAGTGTGCATTTTATTGTTTTTCTTCATATTTGTTCCTCAGTTTTGGACGTTCCATAAAGTTCTTTTTATCTTTTACACCTGACTCAAATTTTCACTCCTTAATAATCATCTTAAAGACTATTAATTATCAGAAGATGAGGTATGTGTGATGAATAGAAGAAAAGTTATAAAATTTTGAAAATTCATCCCTTAGTTATGGACGGTACTGTAGGAGCTTCTTCGTCTTGTCACTTTGAATTGTAATCCTAGTATGGATTTGTGCTATGACAGAGTGCCCTGATGTGGCGGTCAAAGTGTAGTTCTTTATCTGAATATGAATATTATAAACTGTGTGATATGCTTAAAGATTGATATAAAGTTCGTACCTATATCTTTTATGTAGGTACAGAATTTTAGAATATTTCAGCATGTACCAAGATGGTTACTATAATTTTCCATCGCTTTTATTTGTAAATGCTCTGCACTAATTTAGCATACTAAAGCATACTGTCCAATTGTTTCATTTGTATGGGTGGCATTAATTGCGTTACTACGTATTACGAGCAGTACTGGTACAGGGTTACTTAGGGCGTTAATGGGGTAAACCACAACACGTATCACACACAAGACTTCCATTTCACCCCTTGCCAGCGCGGCAAGAGCGTGGCGGTCCAGCTCTACTGGACCACGAAATGAGCTGGAAACTTGGACAGACTGCGGTGGAGGCTGTTGCGAATTGGAGGAGGCTGCATGCAAGCAAATGAAGGCTGTATTGAACTGGAGAACGTTACGTAAAACTGGTGTAAACTGTGACTGACACTGTGAATGACCACAGGATATTACAAACACCTTGCGGGCATATTTACTTATAAGATAAAGGTCCCTAGTGCCTTTTCCGCAGTAGATATTGCAGCCTGCCGCAGGTCCTGCTGACGAGGTTAGCTTAGTAAAGTTAGGTAGCTTCTTTAATTTTTCTTTTCTGTCCCTCGAGGTGGGCCGCCGGTCGAGGTGACCGACTTTCTCTGCGGGGCTCTCACCCTCGCCGGTGCGGAGGGCCACGGAGGGGCCGTTCGCATGGGCGCTTCTTTCTTTTATCTTCTTCTTTTTTCGTCCATCTCTTGCCGCCTGAGCACAACGTTGTGGTCTGGCTGTAAGCCGAGTAATCGCTATTGATCGTCTTAGATTCGAAAATAGCGGGATAATACCAATATAATAATAATAATAATAATAATCGCTGCTCTGCTTGGAAGAGCCCACATCATTCGTAAAGGGCTCTGAGCCTTAGGTCGCGGGATGTGACCCGGCGCCAGAGTGTAGAGCTGAACATCGCTCAACCGATCCAATTTGGGTCGTGAAATCCCCTCGATAATAATAATAATTATAGCAACACCTGGGCTGTCCCCGTAGTCCGATATTCTGCTGGCATTATTAACTGGACCAAGAAAGACTGCGCCGACATGGACATCAAAACCAGGAAGCTCATGGCCATCTATCGAGCACTGCACCCAAGATCGTGCGTAGACAGACTCTACATTAAGAGAAGAGAAGGGGGCCGTGGCCTCATCAGCGTCGAGGACTGCGTCGAGGCGGAAAAACGCGCTCTCTCCCAACACTTCAGAGAGAGCGACGACCCGTGGGCGCGCTGCTTAATGGAGGCGAAGTTGCTGAAAGAGACCGAAACGGTTGACCAATTCAAAGAGCGACGGCGCCTCGAACAGACTAACAAATGGAAGAGCATGAAGATGTCCGGCCAGTACCTCGAAGTTGTTCAGGACAAAATCGTACCAGACTCTTGGAACTGGCTTCTGAGGGGTGAGCTGAAACGGGAAACAGAAGGCACCATCCTGGCAGCTCAAGAGCAAGCCCTCAGAACCAGGTACATCCAAAACAAGATCGACAAGAGAAACGTCGCTAGTACCTGTAGAATTTGCAGGAGCTCGGATGAAACCATCAGCCACGTGATAAGCGAATGCGGAGTGCTGGAGCAAAAGGAGTACAAGCGCAGGCACGATAAAGTTGCTCGACACCTCCACTGGACCCTCCTGCGGATTCATAACTTCCCGGTCTGTGAGAGGTGGTACGAGCACGAACCCGCGCCCGTGATTGAAAAGGAAGCCGTGCAGATCTACTGGGACAAGAGGATGGAAACCGACAGAGTACTTCACCCCAACCGACCGGACATCGTCGTAAGAGACAAACAGGAGAAGTCGGCCAAACTGATCGACATTTCAGTCCCCTTCGACTCCAGAATCGCGGGCATGGAAGCGGAGAAGAAGGAAAAGTACCGTGACCTTGCCATCGAACTCCAGAGACTGTGGCAGATGAAGGTGGACGTAGTTCCAGTGGTCATAGGAGCTCTGGGGGCAATGTCCAAGAATCTCAAGACTGCCCTGCGAGAGCTGAAGTGCGGCCATCTCCACCCAGGAACCCTCCAGAAGAACGCCCTGCTTGGAACAGCGCACGTCATTCGCAAAATGCTCTGAGCCATAGGTCGCGGGATGTGACCCGGCGCTGGAGCGTAGAGCCCAACATCGTTCAACCAATCCAAATTTTGGGTTGTGAAATCCCCTCGATAATTATAATAATAATACTTGATTAGGTTATGTTGCCTGTTTTTGCAATCATATAATTAGATTAGCCCTATTCATATCAACCTGCTATTTTGCTACAAGGTTTTTTATCCTATCGTATTCCTACGGGAAAATATCCTTTGTGGCGAAGAGGCACAGCCTAGTGGAGACAGGATTACGCCTCCCTAGCTACAGCAAAAGCGCCTGAAAAATAGAAGCAGCAAAGCAAGGTACACGTGCGAATATGGTAGTATGTAAGGGCACGTGGAGTCCAGCGTGTGGATGTTCACATGTGCGCACTGGATCAACTCTCGAAAGGAAACCAACTCGGGAAATAAGCGGAAGAAAAGAACCAAGCATCATTGGTAAGCGTATGAAACTAGAAGGCTGTAAAGTGAGCTCGAAAGACAAAGCCAAGGGGCACGAAAGACGAAACCAAGTGGGCACGAAAGACGAAGCCAAGTGGGCACGAAAGACGAAGTCAAGTGGGCACGAAAGACGAAGTCAAGTGGGCACAAAAGACGAATCCAAGTGGGCACGACAGACGAAGCCAAGTGGGCACGAAAGACGAAGCCAAGTGGGCAGGAAAGACGAAGCCAAGTGGGCACGAAAAACGAAGCCAAGTGGAAGCAAATCACAAACACAAGTGGACGCGAATCACAAAGACAAATGGACGCGAATCACAAAGCCAAGTGGACGCGAACAATAAAAGACCCAAAGGTCTAGCTCGACTAGCTATAACACTGATCCAGGAGACGCAAGAACGGCCAGCTTTCTTCAGTAAAAAAAAAAAAAAAAAAAAAAAACTCACCATTACAAAGGTTGGGGGAGCTCAGCTAACTTAACTTTATGGTTTATCCAGTGACCCCTGATGAGGGACAGCATTGCACCATACATATCAAGTATAAATATTTAAGCGAAAACCACTGATTTAAAATTTGAACTTTTCGGCTTTTCAATCACTTTGAGCGTTTGAAGCATGTAAAAAGTATTGAAAATCTATGCGTTTAAGCTTTACGACCAGTAAATTAAAGGTAACAACGATATTATAACTGAAATTAGATCGTCTGGTGTCCTTGTATGAACATTACCCGCCATGGAGGGAGGGGGAGGAGGAGAGTAGAGGGCTGAGTTAGCAGTTTTGAGATTTTCCCATTCAGGTCAACCCACATGACCTCCTGGATGAGATTGCGATGATAGCTCCATCCCTTCTGGCAGTTTTTTCTGTACACGAGCGCAGAATTATATCATTATCACGTTCTCATTTCATTCGCGGATAATAGAAATCAACTTTTCCTGTCTAGGTGGGGCGACATGACTGCACCGCATTCCTGTTAGGCTTGAGACTGACATACAGAGAGATTAATGATGCCGAGGCCCCACTAGTTATACAATCGCACGTGTGCTCTACTTATGAGCGGACGTGCAGCTCGCGCACCGTCCAACTCAGGTACTTTGCGTGAGTATGTTTAGCTACCGACTTTCACTGTGTGTCGAGCCGACGTACGTGCTGACCGTCCGCCCATAAAGTTGAGCGACCGTGCGACTGCACAGTGTAGTCGTGGCGTTAGAGGCGTAGCCCTAAAGTGAAGTTATAAAACTGTAAATAATTAACTTTAATAAAGCAATTGCCCCATTCAGTACGGGATCCGAATAGTTCGTCCGGTTCTAAAGCTGCAACCAACATCCCCCCCCCCCCGAAGGCATTCGATTCGCCTTAGTCGATGCGATTCAATGTTTATCAGCCCCGAGCGAAGCGAAGAGACGTGATAATGCTTTCGTGAAAGATTTAAGTATATATATTTGTCCGTCTATCCAAAAAGAGGGAGAAGCAGTTGAGCAATGTTCATGATTTATTGTAAGGAGTCTGGAGGGTTGACCTAGATGTGAAAAATGCTGGCTATCAAATTTGCCCTCCACCACAGGTGATGGTCTTACGCCACAAGGTGTTCTAGTTAATCATCTGTATTTAGTTATTTTGATTAGTAGGTACCTAATAAAGGCGTTATACAACAGGAAAAAGCTTTACGAGTAAAATTTGCGCTCCAAGTAGAATGAAAATTCCCGTATTAAAATTCAGACTTCTGAAAATATCCCCTAAACCGTTCGAGATGGGGGAAAACTGTACAAACACGAGGATAATCTCATAGTAGGGAATCAATTGTACATTCACTACAGCCTGCGCAGTATCCCCTGGGATGTCGCATTTTCAGTGTGACTGTGTATCTGTGCTTCCGCGTCCAGGGCTGAGAAAGCATGATATTTTCCCTGAAGATCCTGAGCTTTTTCAAATCCAAGTAGCAGGGCCGGTAGTGGCGTAAGTGTGGCTTAGAAGCGGCGTGCAAGGAGGTTTAATACAAGGAGAGAACGAATAGCCTTGGCGAGGAAGCCAACATTTCCGGCAAGGCTGAAGCCTGGCGGACTGACTGCACATATGTATTGTAATACTATATTGGAGCTTTTGAAAGTTTCCTGGGTATTGCTCTACAAATAATACTTATATATATTACAGTGTGCGCGTGTGTAGGCGGGAATCGACGCACATTAAATTGCATGAATGAGGAATGGCTGAAACATGGCTGAACTACGTAACGTAGTTCAGCCATGGGCTGGAAGGCTGTAGCATTGTGGCTGGACAAAGCAATGGGAGCATATCAAGTTTGCGGGCCTATCGGGCTGATATATACTTTATTAGTTTTCTTTGTCCATCTAAACCTCTTGTGTGGAATGTGATCTTCGCTTTTTATATTCCAGCAGTAATGTGCCAACATGACAGGGTTCAATTTTCCTCCGAATCGTTGCTCCATCACCAAAATATCCTAATGGAATCTCTCATCATGTTCATCACTTGCTTCACCAAGATTGGCAAATAAATCTAAACGAGTATAGCTCACATGAACTTTTAGAGACCCCATTATATCCCATATCATGATAATGACTTGGCAGATCATTCACAAGTTGCACGTAGTCTTCTGCGCCCAGGAAGTTATCTCAAACACTCCTGAATGACTCAAAGCTAGGCAAGCTTCTCTTTTCTCTTGAGATGTGTAGTGCAGGCTTCTTGAAGTAGAATTTTTCGACTTCGGGACCTATGAAGCCACCTTCCTTAATTTTAGCTCTGACTTATTAGGGAAGCGAACTTCTCTGCATGATATGCAAATGCGGAGGGACCATTGTCTAGGGCTCTCACAAACAGCTTAAATAAACAGTGACAATTCTGTAAAACAATGCCTAATAAAACAAAGGCTAGAAATGGACTTTCCATGTCACTGTGCACTTGAAAATGACCACTTGTACTTGCACTTTTTTGAGTGTTGCATCATAGCCATACTGCACTTAGCGCACTTTTTATATCGATTGTAGGGTATATTTTTGTCGTAAAATGCGCCTCCAGAAATCTGCCGCCCCGGAGAAAATAGTAGGCTGGCTTGCCAGTCAAGCAACGACTGCGTTCTCTTTTATGAAACCTTCTTGGCGGGGTGACCGTTGGCGGGTACGGAGGTGGAGGTGCATCGTTGCTGTAATTACCCTTCAAGACTACGCTGGAAGAACGCGTGAGGACAGGGAAGCAGCTTAATACATAATTATGTATGCCGCAGCCAGTTCATTAAGGTGGGTCACATGTTGTGAGGTTCAGACGTAAAACGGTTCTAGCTCTCATTCAAATTGAAGGCAGATACAGAGATGCCTAAGAAGGTGAAGTGGAAAGTTCCGTTGTAGTTTTTCATCAAAATGATACAAACGTCGGTTCGTTCGCTCCCCAATTTTACACAGTAAAAAGTAATCCTCATAGTATGTAGAACGGATTTTAATTTTTCGACATTAGGTCAAAATTTCGCGTTGGATGTCACTAAGATATGGGAAGAGCAAAACAGATAAAATTATCGATTTGCATAGATTAGTAATTAGCTAGACGAACGAGATCTACTATTTAACTCACTTAGCTCTATTTTGTGCGGAGAGGCCATCGCCCGAAAGCGTCCGATTCGCTAGTGTGATAAAATTTCGCACAGTTGTCACAAATCTGAGATGGAGGTCGTATCAAGCGTAACTGCACTGCGATTACAAACTGACACTCGGTGCAAAGCAGATAATAGAACACTCAAAATTGAATTTCAGCACAAGATAAAGCTAAGTGGATTAGTTTAAGTTAATTGCACAGAGTCACGCAAAGACGATAGATGAATAGAAGCATTCAATAGTGTCATTTCCGGGACGCGCTGCGCTTTTGGAAATATATAAAAGTGTAAATTAGCCGAAACGGGCTATTAGATGGCCAAGAATCTTTAAAAACGGCTTGTTAGGTGGCTAATGTCTCGATAGAGGTACCAAGAATCCTGGCCATCTAACGGTATTTCAACTTCAAAAAGTGAAAAACGTGTTTAAAAATCCGTAGATTTATCTAAAAATGGTCTCATTTTGAAGGAAAATCAAATCTACGTTCGCGCACGCCAACTTCTCGATAGTAAAAATGTTTTGTGCTGACACTATCGTTTGCGAACAACCGCCCTTAATACCAGCCCCCTTCCAATGAGCTTTTACCTCCGAGAACCAAGGTTAGGTCCTCCAGGACTGGTTCGCTTAGTGTTCTAAGTGCTTCACAGCACTGTGAACCCGTTAAAACATATAGGACAATAGGAGAACCAGTCCTTGCTCACCTAACCTAGGTTCTCGGAAGGGGATGTACCTCTATCAGGCCATAACGAAATATATATATATATATATAGAGGCCATCTTATTTTATGTCGTTTCACTATTTCGAGTCAACGTGTTTAATGTTCACTTCCAGGTACCTGATACAGATACTCTCGAGCCAAGAGCTTAAATAGCGAGTACCTAGAAGTAAAAACTCTGAACTCCAAAAAACTGCGTAAAACAAGAAGGCATAGCCGAAGACTGTTTGTAATTTCACATGTAAAATTATTCCACGCGATAGCATTAAATTTACATTCGGAAATTGCCTATTTTAAGGAAACAGTTTTTCGTACCACTGATTTTCAACGATTTGATGAAACGAATTCCTGGTAAGGCAAAAGTAATATTTCGCTTCGTAAGAACCTATGTCAAGAATATTAGCAGATTTTCTGACTAACCATTAAGTCGTTTAGCCTCGCAACCCCATTTTAATCAGACTGTATTAACCTTAATACAAAGATTTTTTTCAAATTGTATATCTTAAAAAAAAAATGCCTGTAGAGCGAGATACCACTGCCTGGTTAAAATAAGATTAACGTTCAAGTCTAGTTTATAAATATATACTTAATTACGACAGAAGATTGAGATGAATGGTGTTATTTATTATTAATTGGTTTATAACTTAAAGGTTTCTACAAAAAACTTACATTTGATAAGCAAGCTTAGAAATGAATATTTATTAAAATATTGCACTAATTTCCAACGCGAGGTTAATATAATATTGCAGCGTCTAAGAATTTCTTTTTCAGTACAACGGTGATCAGCAAAAGGGACAAATAAGGGACATACGATACGTCGACTTAAACGTGGAATCCATAATGTGTTCCCATATTGAATCAAAGCCTATGAGTACAACAACTCAGGAAAGAAGAGGAAGGTCAAACGTAAAAGCGATCAATAGGTGCATCGGAGGAAGCAATGAGGGTACGAACGAATGACGTCCGGTAGGCATAGTTAATGCTGAAGAAAGCTAGCGAGTCCTATCTAGGCGCAACTCCCTATAAAGTATGCTGGGTGAAGCTAACCAACTTAACCCTTTGGCCCCATTCTATGCCTTCTGATTAGTCAAAGTGTTAGCTTTTATTACTGAAAACTTACCGTTTTATCCAAACATTCCAGCGAACAGAAGAGATGGGTCAACAAGTACAGTGTTTAAAATTACGTTATATTCTAAACGAATTGACTGAATAGCATGCAAAGTGACAAGGTTAGCTGCTGATGATTTTACAAGCAGCAAAAATTGCTTCTCTTACCTGAAGCCTTCTTCCAAGCGCCGTCCACGAGCACCGTACGCGATTTCTCAGATCCCAGGCTGCCATACACCGCCTGTGGAGGTATGAGCCATTCAGAGCTGCCCGACATGGTTAGCACAATGTGTTACTAGACGTGAGAGATAAATATTGCTGCAATGGGTAAAATACTGCCAGATATAATCGTGCCTGAAAGATACTATTATAATGAGTTCTTTTTAAAACTTGTGATGTTTCCGTCACCAATTGCATTGATTTTTTTGTGGGATGAGACGTGTTTGATTGGGTGAGTAGTGTATAAGGCGTGTAGTGTATGATACGTGCAAAATGAACTTCATGTCTTTGCTTTGAAAGTGACTGAAATTTTTTTCAAGTGCGAGCTGAAAGAAAACAGCTGTGGTTGAACTTCCTCCAGCGCAAATCAGAGCTTCTTACACGTTGAATTTTCCCCTATCTATTATTGAAGAGCGCAACACATGAACGAACTAAGGAACAACGCTATTAATTTTATTGATGATCTTATTTGATCAGTCTTAACCCTTGCTAGCATATTACCACTCGGGAGAAGTAAATTCTACGGAGTTGAAATCCTCGTTCCGTAAAGTCGGTTACAAATAGAGAAAACTTGATGCTGCCATTATTCTGTAGAGAATCGTTTGGTTAGTACGATGTGTTAGTTTCAAACATTCATTTTGTACAGTACGCCTATTACGACGAAATAACTAAAAAGGCGGTTTTTCGACGATTGATAAGTCGGCGAAAGTTTAATAACAGTAAGCTTCAATGGGAACAAGAACCTAATTGATGCAACATCTATTTTTGCGCAGTTCCATTGCTGATTTTGTCCTGAGGATGCCGAAACGTCGACGTGAGTTTTATATTTTTTGTGACCCGTTTTCTTTTCCTAGAATTATTTTGAATACGGTAACCTTGATGTATAACCTAGGGTTTATTTCAAGAAGGCAGAAAAGAAACGCAAAGTTTTATCAAAGCTACAGGCAGATATATCCAACTCTAAAGCATTTTTCTTGGCATAACCCAATTCAACGGCATTGTCATATGCTATAGCTTTTCTCTACTCTACATGTATTCATTCCACCAACTTAAGCGTACGTAATTTTGCATTACAGGATACGATATCACTTGTTCCAAACACATGTGAAGCGTAATGCATTTCGCACCAATGACGGGAAAGTTGATTAATATCTCAAAACCGGTTTATGGGGGGTGCATTGATAGTATTCGCCGCTTTAGATCACTTATGCAATTTTATCAGCGGAGTGTTAGTAATAAAGCTTATCGTCAGTTTTCGGTGGTAAACATGCTTATTTATTGATCTCTGCCGAGGATAAATTTCCATAATTTTATCGCCATTTATTGTCACAATATGAACGTATTCATCTGCATAGGGCACAGGCATGAGTTCAGTCGTTTTTACGCATATCAACGAATATATACTTGCTAGTTTGTCGTTTTCTTACAAAAATTGTCAAAATAGTGAAATTTTTGAAAACATTCGAAACTTACACATAGAGAACACTCTGCCACTGGAATCCGCATTTCACGGTTGAACTCGTTCACATTAATTGAGCACACGACAACATTAATCACATTCGCCAAACGATAAACTTGTATACCTACGTACTACCGAAAGCTTCCACTGCTCAAAAACGTAGTTCCGGATGGTACTCCACTACCTTATTGCTGGCTGCGGCGACAATCTTTGACAATTATCGTTGGTTTTGTGCTATGATCAGCTACAATTATAGATGAGCCTTACCTTACCTTACCTTGAGAGTCTTCGCAAGAAGTCCAGGTGACGTTGCTCACGTCACCCCACGTGTGTGGAGTCACTCTGCTGGGTGTCTTCTGTGGTGCCGCAGTTTGCGACCAAAGAGAGAGCCACCAGCGAATTATCTCCACAGCGCACATAACCGCTGACCGCTGGTCTATCTGGTATCCTTCTTAAATGTGAATCCAGCAAATTTTTGAACTCTACAGTTTTGATATCAGTGGCGTTTCGAATATGCCGAGGCATTTTGTTAAACAATCTTGCTCCCCGTACAGCG
>LQNS02277097.1:30447251-30466807 GCA_001587735.2 Parhyale hawaiensis | reverse complement strand
CAACGAATTATTCACCATCTTCGATCCTCCCACCTGATGAGCTGAGGTTACAGCGAAACGCGTCGTGGGTAATAAAATTTCAACTATATTATTTGCTTCTGATCTAATTCTTCAATATATATATTTATAAACACACGACCGTTATTCTTAGTATTAGATTATATTGAGTAGTTTATGCCTCAGTATCCATAGCAAAGGTGATCTCACAGAGGATTAAGAAGGAACATACAGTATGTCGATAGAAACGAGGGTGTTCTCTCACAGGGTCAATGTGGATGGGAACAGCAAGTCGGGAAAGAAGAGGAAGAACAGAAGAAAGTAACATCTTTAGGAGCATGAAAATGAAAGCAAGCAAAGTGAGTACGAAGGAAAGACGTCCTGAAGACCTAACTAAGGCTGAGGTGCCGTATGGGACTTCCTGTGAAGCAACTCCTTGAGCTATAGCATGGGGAAGAAGAAGAAGATGAAGAAGAAGAAAGAAGCGTGGAAAGTTCAAGGCTTTTGGTAAAACCAATATCAGCTTAATTAACCAGTTTACTGGCCAGTGCTATGCGTGGAGGACGCCACATGCAATTCTAGTCCAAGCAGAAACGAACTTTATCTTGCGCGTTTTAGGGCTAAGCCTCTTGAGCCAAGATCTATCTTTAGCTTATGGATATTTTATATATACATATATATTTAATATACACGGCGTGTACAAGAGAAGAAACACAGGCGTATGTACAGTAGCACAAAAACAAAGTTGACCTCTGTGCCACAGGAACAAAGTTATCGCATAATTCGCCAATATTTTAGCATTCCCCGCCATATGAGAGGAGAGAGGAGGGTGGTACGACGTGTGTTGCTCCACCCCCGCGCCTCACACAAATCCCTGCTACACAGTCCGTCTGTGGTCTATCAGAGCTCGAGCAGAGCACACGTACCTCCCCACGGCGGGTAAAGGGGTTGAGGCGGCATCGATTGCTGGGACGAAATTGAAGCCGCTAGGTTTGACGTGTTTGAAAATTCAAACGGAAACTTGGTTTTGCTGCAGGTGTTAGTAACAGTCCGATTACGCTTGAGACGCCTTTTTGTAAACTTCATTTTAGGAAATAAGATTGACTTTCTGTGATCTCAAGGTTAACCAAAATGGCTTAACGTATGAAAATCGGCTCAGTCGGGCGAAGCTAGCGGACCCGTTTAAAGTTCCGGACGGCTCAAATTGAGAACACCTGTAGAGATCTGCATAAGGTGTGCTGTAATCATTTTTGGGTTACCGGTGCTACACCGGTGACCCAGTCAATCGTAAATCGTGTTGAAATCATAACCCAAGCAATACTTACAGCACGGGGTTGCGGTGACGCGCTATAGGCAACGCTCACGACCTCAGAAAAAATAAAATAAAGTAATATTATATAAATGAAAAATAAATAAAATACAATTTAGGTAGTGACTCGGGAAATCTAGGTTACGACGTCATTTGTTTACATCTAAGAGGCTGAAACAAACTCGCTCACATGATAATAAATAAAAAAGTTTTTCATTGCCACGCCTAGCTGAAAGCACTTCCGTGTAAGCGTAAAATACGCAAAGCTTTCTGAATTCACTGTATGTAATTGCTGAAAAACATCAGAAGCATTACGAGTCACCCTTGCTACGCCAATGACTTGGTGGCTAACATTTTATTAACTGTTTTTGTAGACTTTCGCTTGTGTTAACAGGGCGATAACAATCACTTCGACCATTTTGTGAATCCACCTCCATGAAGTACATTATATTGTGTGTAATGTTCTGATGTTCTTTTTAATTTTACTGACAATTTTTTTTTACTTTTTTGCGATGGAAATTATAGCAAACCTGCGTTACAATACCGCCAGTTGACTACCAGCTTATATGCACTTTACTTTTGCTTCAGGTTTTCGTCGGAAATTCCTTGACATATTTTTGCTCGGAATGTTGTCTTGATCTCTGTTTGCTAATAGAAGGCGAGAGCGTGTCTTCGTCTCTTCGAGACTGAAACATGCAAACGCATGTGTGTGACGGTACATCACACACATATTGTTAAAAATATAAAGTGCAATAAATTTAGGAAAAATAATGTTGCATTGTTTGCCACAGTTTATCGGCGTGATTGTGTTACAGAAGCAAATGAAATTCAAGCTGTAAGAACGAGAAAAGCTGTAGTTCACGATCAGTGGCCAGCAAAGTACCAACACTTGGGAGATGAACCAAAAGGAATTGGTTTGCTGCAGTGAAAATGTTTGGCTAGCATACTGAAGCTTGCGAAAGTCTGGCACATAGTTGCTAGAGTGTCATTGGTGTGATGCACCGTAAGTTAGCACTTACAACATGATTGAACAACATGACTGAATTTACTCTCAAACCTGGCAACGATCTCACTGCCAATTCCCACCCTATTATTATTATTATTATTATCATCGAGGGATTTCACAACCCAAAGTTTGGATTAGTTGAGCGATGTTGAGCTCTACGCTTTAGCGCCGGGTCGCACCCAGCAACCTAAGGCTCACAGAACTTTGCGAATGATGTGCGCTGTTCCAAGTAGAGCGCTTTTCTGGAGGGTTCCTGGGTGGACATGGTCGCACTGCAGCTCTCGCAGGGCAGTTTTGAGATTCTTGGACATTGTCCCCAGAGCGCCGATGACCACTGGAACGACGTCGACCTTCATCTGCCACAGTCATTGAATTTCGATAGCAAGGTCACGGTACATTTCCTTCTTCTCCGTTTCCTTGTCGATGATTCTGGAGTTCTGGAGTCGAAGGGGATTGAAACGTAGATCAGTTTGGCAGACTTCTCCTGCTTGTCTTTGACAACTATGTCGGGTCGATTGGCGTGAATTATTCTGTCAATTTGAAGCCTTTGGTCCCACTAGATTTGTACAGCTCCATTTTCAACCACAGGCGCGGGTTCGTGCTCGTACCACCTCTCACAGACCGGGAAGTTATGGATCCGCAGGAAGGACCAGTGGAGGTGTCGAGCAACTTTATCGTGCCTGCGCTTGTACTCCTTTAGCGCCAGTACTCCGCATTCGCTTATCACGTGGATGGTGGATTCATCCGAGCTCTTGCAAATTCTACAGGTTGCTGGCACGTTTTTTCTGTCGATTTTGTTTTGGATGTACCTGGTTCTGAGGCTTGCATTTGGGCTGCCGGGATGGTGCCTTCTGTTTCCCGTTTCAGCTCACCCCTCAAAAGCCAGTTTCAAGAATCTGGTACAATTTTGTCCTGAACAGCTTCGAGGTACGAGCCGGACATCTTCATGCTCTTCCACTTGTTAGTTCGATCGAGGCGTCGTCGCTGTTTGAAATGGTCATCCGTTTTTGTCTCTTTCAGCAACTTCGCATCGATTAACCAGCGTGCCCACGGGTCGTCGCTCTCTCTGAAGTGTTGGGAGAGAGTACGTTTTTCCGCTTCGACGCAGTCCTCGACGCTGATGAAGCCACGGCCCCCCTTTCTCCCCTATTAAGGTAATGTCTGTCTACGCACGATCTTGGGTGCAGTGCTCGATAGATGTTCATGAGCTTTCGGGTTTCGATGTCCATGTCGGTGCAGTCCTTCTTTGTCCAGTTGATAATGCCAGCAGAACATCGGACTACGGGGACGACCCAGGTGTTAATGGCCTTGGTGGTGTTGCCCCCATTGAGGTGTGATATCAGGATGAGCCGGAGTCGGGTGAGGTACTCCTTCCGAATGGAATCTTTCATCGTTCTGTGGAAGATGGTGTTATACTGCATGACACCCAGGAACTTGTACCCTGTCTCCTCGATGCCCTTGATGGTACCTTCTTCGATGATAATTCCCTCGGACGCAGTAACCTCTCCTCTTTCGATGTTGAAGACTCCGCATTTGCTGAAGCCGAATTGCATTTTAATGTCTTGGGAGTACTGATGGACTATATTAAGGAGCTGCTCTACTTGGTCCTATGAGTTGGCGTAGAGCTTGAGATCGTCAAAGTAAAGCAGGTGGTTGAGCTTCAGGGTACGGCTGTAGTTGTAGCCCTGGCTGGCCTTGTTCAGGGTCTCGGAGAAGGGGATTATGGTCAGGACAAAGAGTAGTGGAGATAGGGAGTAGCCCTGGAATATGCCACGCCTGATGCTCAGTTCGCCGAGGTGTTTATTGACGCTTGTGAGCTGGGTCTTCTAGTTGGGCATGGTCGTCGCGATCAGATTGCGGATGTTGCCGGCGATGCCGTAGATTTCCAGGCATTCCAGGATCCAGGAGTGAGGGACCATGTCGAAGGCTTTTTTGTAATCAACCCATCCATGCTTAGATTTTTCTTTTTGCTCTTGGCGTCTTTCGTGAGGAGCTTGTCGACGAGCAAATGGTCCTTCGTGCCCCCGGTGTCCCTGCGGCATCCTTTCTGTTCATCGGGTAGAAGTTTCTTCCAGTCTAGGTGTTGGTTGACTTCGCTCGTAAATTATGCCCGTCAGCACCTTCCACATAAGTGGGAGGCACGTGATTGGGCGGTAATTGCTGACCTCTGTGCTCTTTGCTTTGTCCTTCTGGATTAGGACCGTCTTGTCTGTGGTCATCTAGGTGGGCACGGTTCCGCGCTGCAGGTATTCGTCGAGCTGTGCAGCAATTCTGGAGTGCAGCGATGAGAAAGTTTTGATCCAGTAGCCGTACACCATATCTGGTCCGGGTCCTCTCTAGTTCATGGTCTTGCTCAACTGCTTTTTGAGCTGTTGACTGGTGATGGTAAGGTCTGGATCTTCCGCGACGTTCTTCTCCTTGACGTCGTGGAGCCATTCTGCGGTATTGTTGTGGCGTACCTCTTTGCTCCAGATGTCACTCCAGAATTAGATGCTCTCTTCTGCGTTGGGTGAGTCAGAGCTCGTCTCTTTTCCTCCAAGGGTTCGATAGAGGCGTTTCTGGTTGGTGTTGAATAGCTGGTTTTGATAGAATCCAGCTACTCTGGCCTCGAAGCGTCTAACTTTGCTCGTTTTAGCAAATAGCCGCTGCTTTAAGGAATCTTCTAAGTTGGTTAGGCCAACTTCGAGGCACTGGTACCTCGATTGGAGCAGCGTCTTCTTTTCCTCGTCTTGGAGATTTCGTCTACGCCATTCGGAGATCCAGCTGAGATGTTTCCTGATCTCGGCATTGTTCTTCTCGAGGCAGTGCTTCCAAGGAGGATCCTTTTTCCGCTGGGTCCGTTGGGGTCGGGGCTGTACCTCAAGGATCCTCACTGCGAGGTCTGCTCCAGCTTTGATGAGGGCGTTCGTCTCCGTGATGTTATTGGTGTGGATTTTACCAATCATTGACTTGACGCGGAAAGCAGCTGCTCGAATCTTCGGTTCTGGTAAATTACTATAGTCATAGTTTTACCATCGTATCCACTCTGTGAGTGATCCCTACAGTGATCCGCGGTTGTTTCAAGTTTTCGTGCTCATTTACTCTCACTATATTCACTATACATATGTTTCCACATCGGTTAGCTCTCGCCATAGTAAAGATCTATAATCGCAACAGCAAAACAGCAGACCTCTGTTTATCTCCAAAGTCACAATCATTCGGAGCGACACATCCGGAAATTTCATCACGTTTAGACTAGTTCAACTGTTACCATTCATGAAAACTTTTCATTCGGACATCAGATCTGTGATAGAAGGTGGGGTTGAGGCTCAGAAAGGACCCCATCCCCCACCTCTATGAAGTCGAGCGCCTCAATCACGTAGGGCTCCTATAAGGAAGCCACACGATCGAAGCGCTCTGCCTTCGTCATATATTATTGTATAAGTTAGTATCCCGTTGATATCGTAATAGAGGTCCGTCATACTGTACAGGGCCGCTGTCAACCAGCAGACAGTCCAATCGAGGCTCATAACCTACACTTATAAGATGGCGAATTCGCTCCTGCTGATAATTGGGGCACTCACATAATATATGAATAACGGTTAGGGGTTCTAGGCAATCACCACAAAAAGTTGCCGGGTCCCCAGCTACGAGATGACCTTGGGTGCATTGCGTATGTCCAATGCGCAATCTGCATAGCTTAATTTTCCCTTCCCGAACAGATTGGTAGCTAGTAGCAAAAGGCATCGTTGATTCCCACCCTCTCAAGCTACCAGACTATCGGCGAGCGTGTTTCCTAGGAACGGCAACTAAAATAGAAACAATCGACTTAAAAACTCCTATGAGAGACGCCAGTGTTGAACAATACTCTAATATCTTGAAGACGAGCATCCTGAGAGCTGCCGAACGATACATCCCAAATAAACGAGTTCGTATCAGTAATGATCCCCTCTGGATGAATCGGACTGTCAAACGCTGCATTGCCAGGCGACAAGTGTGCTAGAAAGCCTGGAAGCGTAATCCCACTGAGGAGAACAGGTCCAGTCACATAAGGGCATGTCGGGAAGTGAAGAAACACGTCAGGACTACTAAAAAAGGTAAAAAGAGGTAAAGTCAACTTGACCGAATCCCCAACTGGAAAACCCACACGCACTGGTTGGTGCTGCAGATATAGGCCAACAGGCCTCAGAAATGAGTATAGTGCTGCAGTCGACCACAGATCATCTAGCGCTATGGGTCCAATGGCGGAAGGCTCTATACGACAATTTGCGCCCCCCCGACCCTCCCCATTGCTGGCAAAGGACAGTATTCCCACAGCAGTACGCAAACCGGATGCTGACTGATCACGTCAAGCGACGCGAAGAATTTGACTACTTGGTAGGGAGGTTTGAATCTGCCGCATTGAGAGTCAATGTTAGATCCTTTAGTCTGCTGCCATTGCGGGTAAAGTTTCCGCAGCCACTATGACAAAAAGCAACCCACAGGCATTCTAGAAATATGTGAATGAAAGACGATTCAGTAAACGAACTATAGTTCCGCTCACAAACCCTGACGGTGAAAGCACCAAAGACCTACGAGACAAAGCTACTATCCTGAACGAATATTTCACTTCGGTGTTTACTGTGACAAATATTACGCAAATGCCGGAACTAGCAGCGACGGATGTAGCTCCCTTAGACGCGTGTGTATTTACGGAGCGTGAAATTCTTCAGGAACTGACCCATCTGACTGGGCACAAATGCACCGGCTCACATAATCTTTCTCCCCGAGTTCTACGGGAAATGGCTCCACTAATTTCCAAGCCACTGCTCGAAATATTCAGTTGGTCTTTTATCACGGGAGAAGTTCCGCAGGATTGGAAACTAGCTAACGTGATTCCGATACACAAGAAAGGGGTAAGAAAAGCCCCAGCAACTATCGATCAATCCAGTCTTACATCGGTTCTCAGTAACATCATCCAACGCCTCTTGAAGAAGTGCACCACTGATCACCTGAGGATGCACCAGCTCATATACGACACTCAGCACGGCTTCCGAAATGGAAGAAGGGGCGTAGCTAACTTACCGGACTTCTTTTCGAAATTAGAGATGAAGAAAAGGGTGTGGTCCTCGTTTATCTAGACTTCCAAGAGGCTTTTTGACACAAAGTCCCCCATCAACGGTTAATGAAAAAATCGGAAGCCCATGGCATCAAGGGAGACTCTTCACACTGGATCTGGGCATGGCTCACGGGGCGGCAGCAGCGAGTAAAGCTTGCGGGAGAGACGAGCAACTGGACGTCGGTATCATCTGGAGTTTCAAAAGATAGCTTGTTTGGCCCACTGCTGTTCATAATATACATCAAATATCTTGATCTTAATGCCTGCAGTAAAAGCAGTATATTTGCGGATGATACTAAACTATGTTTTTCGCTATAAAAGAGCTGAGCTCCAATATGACTTTGACCACCTCATGAATGGAGCACAAGGTGGCAGATAAGCTTTAACGTCGACAAATATTCAGTAAAGCACGTGGGGCCGGAGAATCCCTTGACCTGATTGAGAATGAACGGGACAGAATTGGCAGCTGTCACCCAACAACGTGACTTGGAAATAAGTATTACAAACAAACTACAACACAGTGAGCAAGTTGACAAAGGTGTGGAAATGGTAAGAAGAGTAGACTACTGGGATTCATTACCACGAATTTCGAGTATAAATCCAAGGATATCATCATTCCCTAGTACAAAGCGATAGTGCGCTGTTCCATTCTGGTTGCCATATCTGTGCAACGATATCGAGAACATGGAAAGAATTCAACGCAGAGGGACGAAATATATACGTCAGCTACGAAATAAGCCATACGAGTGTCGCCTACAGGAAGTGGGCCTTATCTCTCTTGAGCAAAGACGACTCAGAGGGCAACTAATAGAAACATTCAAGTATCTGAATGGCTTCAATGACGCATCTGCAACGGGACTTTTTGAGAGAGACGTTAATGATCTCTTGCGAAACTACGGTCAAAAACTCAAGCATAAAGCTCGAAGAACAACCTTCGGCCAGCAGTTCTTTCCGTATTTCATAGTGAGCATTTAGAATTGACTCTTACGACGTTGTCGGTGTGGAGACAGTCAACGCATTTGAAAATTGTCTTGACAAACATTGGAAGAGACACCCTCCACAGCTAAGAACACCTCCTCCACGAGTCACAACTTCTTAACGGCCAAAGCTTCGAAGGCGACCTTAATCTATAATTTTTTCTCTTCTTCTCCAACTAACTTGACGTCTCTAAGCTCCGCAGATCTGCAGCTATTAATCGTGCTTGCAAAATAGTCTCCTTCGCTGCGGTTTTTTCCCTTTTTCTTCATCATCCTCAGTCATCTAAAGGATGCCGGCATAATGGCAATAGCTCATAGAGGGCCAGGGCTGAAGTCCCAACTGCTCTCTCGGTCCATCTACTGCCGCCTATCTCATGCAGCCTAAATGTAAGTTATTTAGTGAACACAAGATACCCAAAATCATTATTTTAACGTTACAAAGCGTTTAAATAGCAGAAATAATTCAATTAGCATAGTGGCCACACAAAATTTTGTTGCAGCAAATGGTTGATCTTAAACACTCGTTGATAGATGGCGTCGTCTCACCCGATCACGTCTCCACCACCTACAGTGTTAGGTAACCGCAACCCGGTTTGCGGTTACCATTTTCCAGGTTGTGATTACATGACGCCTCTGTAGTTACTTACACAAACACGATATAAGCCAGGCGGTAACTTTCCATGAGTCAGATAAAGGAAGCTGTTGACCTTTTCGATCAGAGCGCAGGTGTCTCTGAGATCAAACAGTACAGTAACAAAGCTCAATAGACTCTGACGTCATGGCGTCGTGCTTTTTAAATGAAAACACACGTGTTACCCTGAAAAGGACACAGCGACGCAGCTGGAGCACTGATTGTGGGCAAAGAAGTACAGCTAAGCTCCCATTTTTACCGCTAATTACCCCCGCGAACAAGGTTATATTTCTGCATGGGTTTGTCTGTGTTTTTTTTTATTATTCTCTGCTGCTAGCAACATAGACGGATCTTCACGAAAGTTACTGGAAGTATTAGGAACGTCAAGAGGCCTAGATGGTTAACTTTCGGTGATGATCCCTCTTTTTTTTTGTCAGTCTTTCGACTATTTGGTCCTTTAGCATTGCGTTGTTTAGCGGAGATCTGCGCTTTTGGAGTGCAGATGTACTGCAGTGATAAGGTGCGACAAGAACCGCGTGGTAGAGGAGTCATCTGACTGCCCAGTAGACTTTGACGGCATCACTGTGTATTTATCTATTTATATACCTGTAAACTTGAATCCAGCATTTGCCTATGCAATAGATATGGCTCGTGCATGTAGCTGTGGCATAGATATACCTGGTCACGAGGTATTCATAGACGACAGTGTTTGACCAATTCGAAAGATCATATGCATTATTTCCTGTAATTTTTGGAACTACACCAAACCATTACAGTTAATATCAAAAGAGGTGGAATCAGTGGTTTTCCTTTTGTGACAGTGAAGCAAGGATGAAAGTGAGGGTTCTCACGGTGAACTTCCGAGAAGGCGCTCTACTAAGTACAGTTTTATATATATATATATATATATATATATATATATATATATATATATATTAACATTTCAATCTCTAATGGTTCTTACGAATATTTTGGCGTTAAACGTAACTGAAATCAACTCATTGGAAGTTAACAGTCTGATAAAGGTTTTCAGAAATAACTGAACACGTACATTTCTATAAATATATGTGCGAAATTCATTATTTAACCGTAAAACGCTTGTTGTCTAGCATTGCAAATAAAACACGTTCTATCACCACACGCACTGTAGAACATCTTAATTAAAAGAAGACCAAAAACTGACAGCAGTTTCCGCTACCAGGCGTATGATGCAACGAGACATTTTACCGAATATCCGGATGGTTTAGCAAATGGATCGCGACAAATTTCGGGTAGCTAAGTACACCAAGAGATTAGCCTTGCACAGTGCTACTACTTTATATTCTACTATGGAAATAAGCTGAGAATTTCCCTTAAATAGATTCGTTCAAAAGAGAAAGTTAGGCGAGTGGAACACACAAGAGTGCAGCGAGTAAACCTTTCCCTTCTACAGTAATATCACTTTCGTATAGGAATAGTTCTAATTAACCGGTTTTTATTGCTTACTATCCGTTTTCCTAGTCCTATCGCACGAAACAGAACAATATCACATTCGCATACGACTAGCACTATACTCCGTCCATTTTATCAAGGCTGTTTAGGGGTGGTCAACTTCCTCTACAGCGTGGCCAATTCTATGGGCATTTCTGAGATTTCTCTATATGCAGGTAGTGGGTGGGGCTAAGATATGGGCCGAATAAAATCTAAAAAATTCCCATAGAATTGGCAACGCTGTAGAAGAATTTGATATAGCCCAAACTGCCTTGATAATATGGACAGAGTATAATTAATCGGTTATTGCTTACTATCCTTTTTCCTAGTCCTATTGCGCAAAACAAAACTGATGTTCACTCCATTTAATCAATAATACTGTCGAGGATGGATCGAGTACTAATCCTCTCTTTGGATAACGAGAACGAGAAAAATGCAAGAACAACTGACAGCTTCTCAGAGATCATTCACTGTTCAAAATCGAGGCATGCCAGAGCTCGGCAATCGCAAAGAACTTGCTCGTCTCCATTTGTATTCAGCATAACGAAGATTTAATGAACGTTTTACTATTATGTTTGGAAAATTTCGGAACGGATCACGGTGAATGTGAAAGAACGGACTGTGCCAGACTGTCAGAAAGAACTGCAAGGGCTGGGGAGGTGCAGATAAAAAACAGAGGTGACAAATATTGCAACAGCTTCAGTGTACGGAGAGCAAGACTGTTTAACAAAATGCCGTGGTACCTTGAATATTCACCGAATAAATGTTACATAATTCAAAAATTTGCTGGACTATTATTGAAATCCCTAGCGGTCAGCGGTTACGCGCATCGTGGAGATAATTCATGGCTGGCTCTCCCTTTTTGGGCTCAAGCTTGGTCCCAAACAGCGTTATTCTACTATAGTGAGACGGCGTGAATAACGTCACGTGGACTTCGACCAAAAATGCTCAAAGTGTCTCAAGCAAAATAGATGGTAATAAAAGCATTATTCTTCCAGGACATGCAGGTTTGTTTTATGCAATAACGGGTCAAAATGTTACCGAACATTTATTTAATTCTGTAAGAGGTTAAATGTGGATCGTATCTCTTGGAATCTGCCGTACAGAGCGCAGAGAAGCTTGTAACCCACAGCATCTATTCTTTCTTTCTTTATATTTCTTTCTCTCTCCTCGACGTCGTGTTGAGCAAGCGGAACATGGTACAAAATTACACAACGAAGTGCCTTCCCTCTCTCGCCAGCTCTATCCAAAGCAACTGAATCCGGGCAGACTTCTGGTAGACGATATTGAGAACATTTCAACACTCAGAAGTTGGAGCTCGTCTTGGGCAACTCACACCACAGTTGCTTCCCACGCCCTCTGGTGTCGGGTGGCCGGACATACAATGGTGGCCAGGACGCGCCAGACGCAGCGGGTGTTGAGCGAAAGTTACGGTGTTGCGCTCAACACTCTCACTTCCATGCGCATTGTGTGCAGCTATTCATCGATATACGCCCCCATTGTTTTGTGCAGTTTTATCACTTTTGTAATCCATACATACATACATTCGTGATTTACGAATACGATTATCAAGAATCTGGAAGTAAAATACTGAATCCCAATAAGAAAACTTAATAAAGCAAAAAGAAGCCTATAGTACATCGAGGGCTACCTGTAAAGCTAATGCATCGTTGTATGAAAATATAAGAAAAGTAGAGCACTCCCAGAGCGCATACATCCGCTAAGCAAGGCGACGGTAACGAAAAATTCAAATTGGCTCTGAAACCATAATTTTCTTTGTGTCAACACCAAAATCTAAACATTTGTACTTTTTGATAGTAATAACAGTTCCTGTAATGTTCTTGAAGATCCGTTCATAACATTTTGAGTTAAGCTGCTAACAAACATTATGACAAACATAAGTCAAACACACAAACTGACCAACCGATCTGTACAAAAGTATAATCATCTATGTCTTTTAACATTACTAAAAACTCCTGTAATTTTCATACAGATCCATTCAGAACTTTTTCAGTCATTGTGCTAACATGAATAAAATCAATCACAGCGACAAACAAACGAATGTACAAGCAGATCATCACAAAAGTTTGGTCATTTGCTCTTCGTAAAATACCTAACAACTCATGTCAAGTTCATGTAAATCCGTCCATGGCAATTTTGAGTAATGGCACAAAAAATAGGCAGACAAACAAATAAACAGATGAACGGATTTCCACCGAAAGTTAATCATCTGTTACTGTCAAAATGCCAAACAATCCCTGTAGATTTCGTGAAGATCCGTTCCTAGCTTTTTGATTTATCTTGCTGATAGACCAAAACACAGACACACAAACACGACAATAACGTAACCTTCTTGGCGGAGGTAATAACGTAGACATTGCTGTAACCCCGAGCAAACGACATGCGAACTTTGCAAGTAACAAGAGAAAACTTACATAACGACTGCACTCGGGAATTATGTATGTTTTTAGATGGGTGAGGAGTTGCATGTATTGCAAAGATATGCAGTTATGTACAATGTCAACGAACGCAACAGCCAAGTTTGATTCCTGAAAGAAGTAATCGATGAATTTTTTATGATGCAATTTTTATTGATTGTAATCATTAACATTCTCTAATACATATCAAGTTTTCAGGCTGGTTGACAGTAGAAAACAGATACGCTAAAATAGATTGCATTTTAAAATTAACATTATCCGAAAGTAAGGAAGTATGTCCATCTATTCATTTAGTAGCTCTGCCGGCGAAGGATTTGCGATGATCCCCTTTCGCTGTTCGTACCTGTCTCCGGTAATAATTCTTCAATCGATGCCCGCAGATGACGAATTTTATCACAAACTATTTTTTTTTCGGCACATCGGAATGTCCAGTGATACTGAAATAAAGTCCAGTCTTGTGAATTTATTGTGCACACAAAGACTATAATATACGATACGGACAGTACCAAATTTGACAATTGTCAGTGAAGAATTTCAAATGAAGAATAGAAATAAGCCCTGGTTTACTAACAACAGAACTGGCAGATATTGGGGCAGTAAAGAACACCAATGACGGGCAACGTCGGCAAAAGCAACAGCAGCAGATGAAAAAAAAAGGCCTCGTACGGTATGTCGAAAACAAAACACTTGCATGAATATTCATAGAGGAACGAATTTTCGTGGGCTGGAGTTGAAAGATGCAAGTTCGTACACTCTGCACTATGCAATGATCTTCATATTAAACAATAATTTGAGTGGTATGAACTGGAAAGTATCCGTGTTTATCGCCGTTTGTGTGTTTTTTCACTGAGAGAAATTTTGATGCACTTAAGTGCATCAAAATTACATGCATTTTTGTCTCAAAACCGATACACGCAAGTGTATCATAAAAACAAGGGCACTATGATGATGCGTAGAGGGTCTTGTGATGCACTTGGTCACGTTGATGCGCTTATGTGTTTCAGTTTTATGATAAAGCCTATGATGCTTCGACATGCATCAAAACAGGTAAAATTGATGCACCTTAGCAGACTAAACTTTGAATTACAATAGCTATCTGCGTGTTAGTATGTAACCGCGTCTCGCTTTTAAAGTGCAACAAATCTACAAAGCTTTTGTTCACTTTCTTTTTGCGGAAATATGTTTTTCTGACTGAAATATGTTTTTCTGTCTGCTGCGATGACACACCAAACTACGCCGTGAAACACCTACGTGCATCCTGATGGTTCTCTGTGAAACACCTACGTGTAACGAAATTTTTCTCAGTGTTAATGCAAATGTAAAAAGTAAGGAATGCCTCACAAAAACAGAGTCAAACATAGTTTCCGGAACTTGAGCTTTCCAAAGCTAAAGGCATGTTCGATTGGGCGTAAAAACTAAGCTTTCGACGCTTGACTTGTTCGAAATTTCGGGCAGGTGAGCTGGCTTCGATATGCTAAATTGAATCTCAGGCATTGGCCTTTAATAGTAGTTATGATGCACCGTAAAATGGAGATTTAAGATGGATTAACGTAATTGCGTTGATTCTAACACTTGCAACACGCTTCAAAGTCACAAATCCCATGCTTCCGTGTCAAGTTTGAAACCAGCCAAGCCTCGGAGGCCTAATTTCGGTGCCCAATCGAACGCGCGCTAAGTGAAAAGCTGTTGTTAATGTAAACTCATTCGTGGAACAGGAGTCCGAACATGAACTGTCAAAAACTTCATTGTATGGCGAACTCATTCTTGGAGTTCGTCACTACTTGATAAATATATCGTCTCTAGGATTATACTGGGGTGAAGTGAGGCCTATTTTGCGTGCGTTTTTCTTTTGTCAGAAAAAATATAAGAAAAAACAATAGACATCTGCGCGTATTTTTTATTGTTTAATGGAGTTTTTTTTTTGCTCTAGAAGACAGAGTATTTGATCCATTATTTTTTTACTTTTGATTCTCTCTTCGCTGATTAATATGGAATGTCAAGTGAAAAAAAAACGAGTATTTCCGGCTGGTGCAGCCGTGCCGTCATTGCGCCCAGGCTTTCAAGATACACGACCGGTGAGGTTGCCAAAAAACGTTTCATTTTCTGACATGAGCGATGGAAGGATGTGATTTTCAACACTGGAGATTACATTGTTGAATAATTACACCGTAATTTATAGAACCAAACATTATGAGAAACACTCGCGGCTTATTCCTCAACCCAATACATCTGATCTTTAAGTTATTAAAGTATTGATGTAATTTGCTGTTCAGCCAGGCTGCAGTGCCGCCAATTTCCATCCCGTTTCTTTAAATAATTTTCAACAATTATAATGCCCTTTAAACAAATAGAGATGCGGCAGGTCAAGGTTTGAATATTTTGATCAGAAGACGGCTTTTGTCTGAAAATCTTCCCAAAATAGGACTGCACGGCTGGGGCAAAAACAAATAAAATATAATAAAATACATAATTTAAAGCCCGACCCAATCCGAAATTTGTAGGGATCTTTAACGACTGCTTACGAGTGAACAGTGAGCGGTATCGGATAACGTCGGATAAATGCCTATAACTTTCCGACTGGGGGCGAATAAGGGCCGCCGCTCACTCTAATGATTTATAACTTCTACACAATACTTCCTCAGAGTACGCAACAATTACCTTTTGCCCAAGCAGAGATTCTAGACCGAAAGATTAAAGGGGAAGTCAGACAGAGAATGTAAAGGGATCCAAGAGAACAAACACATGATTGCCGGGTCAGAGAGGACAGGGAGATGCGCTTGCTGTTGCAGGGTCTAAGGCGCTCTTCCTTGCCAGAGAGGGTAGTGTTTGATACTCAAGATTGCAGTGCCAGAATTTCGGACATTCAAATTTAAAGACCATCGCGAGGGCACTGACTTAGCAAACAATAGGGACGGTTAGGGGGTTACAATTGTCAGAATGAGCCTCCAGTCATTTCATACAATAGTTCAGAGATGTTGAGGTGGAGTACAGTGGTTCTATGCCATCAGGCTTGACGGACGTTCATCTGCACCGAAAGTAGTGACCAGGCTGATTATCTTTTATAAAAAAGTACATCGAAGGGGTCTCTTGATAAAGAATTAGAGCGACAGTAAAGCTACAGCGCAAGCTTTAACCGAATTATTTGCTTTATAATTCGACCAACAACACCATAAAGCTAATTAGGACGCTGGAGCAGGCCGGGACCCGCGGCAAAGTGGCTCATAAGTTTAGAAGACTGCAGGTGCATCTATGAATGTTAAGGTGTCTTTCATTCATTTTCCAGTTTTATAAACGCTGTAAATATGGTGGCTCTGATGGTAATTTAATCCTTTATGGCCCATAGCGGCCATTTGGACACTATAAATATGTTAATTCTCCGAATAATGGTGCTTATCCCGGGCGGTGTAGGATACAATTAGCCTGCGAAACTTTACCTTTTGAAATATGTGTTAATATAAAGTATACGCTCTCCCTGGAATAGATTTCGCAGCCACTACTACGAATATAATTGTTTTTTTTTTTATCTTTTTTAGTACTGGCGTTGCTCCATTAATGCGACATCCGTTTATGCGATAAATGCGGTAAAAATTTTGTTTCCAGTATTCCAAGTATGCGACACTAAATCTCTTTACGCGGTACAATGAAGCAACCTTTCTGTTCCTGCCGGTTAGTCCACAGTAGAAGCATCATTCTTTGCATTTGTGTGTAGAATGGCCCCACAGCAGTGAATACTATACTTGCTAAGAATAAACTAAGTTTCGAAAAGAAGATAAGCATTTTGAATAAATCTACCGAAGGTTAAATGTGTCAGAAGTATCAAAGTTCTTCAGCATTATTGAAAGTACACAGCGATAAAAGCTAATAAAGAGCGAATTAGAACTTGTGCACAGAACATATCAATTATTAGCACTGCAAATAAAAATTTGAGCAGCACCCAACAGTGCGGAAATTACATTAATAGCGACTAGTACGTCTTGGTCCGGACAGACCGCATTATTGGACTGTATGTTATTCACTTCAAGGCAAGCACCAGATCTGCCAGCGATCCACTTCAACGACACCGTCTTGGAGTGGGTTAAATCTTTCCGATATCTTGGTGTGATATTTAATTATAAGTTGAGCTTTTCCTGCCATATTGATGCACTGCATGTGTCTAAAACTCAACAAAGCAAAGGGGGCTATTTATTCAGTTGGGAAATACCTATGTAAAGATTCCTTGTTATCTTTGTATATTACTCCATAATGTATTCACACATTACCTATGCTATTATAATTTGGGGTGGCGCGACTTCCAATCATACAGTTAAAATAAGGACAATTATGAACGAGACATTGCGGATTATTTTGAACGTAAAAAGAGATGCAAATAATATTCCAGGTATGTCTAATAACGTTATGTATCAACAACTAAAAATCTTGAAATACAATGATATTTATAACTATTTCTTGATTAAATTTCTTAGGAAGGCTCTCGTTATGCCGTCGGACATATTCCTGAACCATTTTCAACCCTTAATTCCAGATGATCATTATAATACAAGGAGCTCTCGATTTAACTTACCAACTGTAAGATTGGAAGTTGAGAAACAGTTCGCAGTGTTCAGGGCTGTGTCTGCTTTTAATCGACTTCCAGAATCACTGACTTTATCCATGTCTGATTATGTTTGTAAACACAAACATAAAGAACATGGTATTGCAATTTATAATTCATAAATGTCGTCGTGTCCCCAATAAGTTACTTTACTTTTGAAGGGCTTGTTCTCTGTATAGACAGTGTATATATTGTGTAAATATTTTAATATGTGAATTTTTTTGAAAGAGAACAATAAAAGAGAGACTAATTATTAATGACTGTATGTGTTTAGTTCATCAATAATTATGAGAATAATGGCATAAAATGTCTAGTTCAGGTGGGCGGTTGCAGTAAAAGTTTACGCTAATTATTTTTTTATATGTTGTGGAACTTGTAGGAGCTAGCGTTTTAGCTATGAGAAATTTACTCAATGATGGCCGGACGTCAATATCCGGGTTCTGATTAAGGTTGTGGTATTTTCTTGAAGCAAGTGAAACTTTGACCTAAACGACATAGACAGGCTTCTTTTTACAGCTGCTTGAGCGTATGGTTACATTTTTCGTTGTGTTTTACGATACAGCCACACACAACTTAGTTCGCAAAACTCTAAAGGCGGTCCTATGGCGGACTTGTTTCATGAAATAAACTGTAGTGTTCACACTGCGGAGAACTCAATAATGTAATCGTATTAATTACTCACTGTAAAATATGCAACCATCTAACTCGACAAAAACGTTTGGTTACAAAATGGCGTCAACAAATAACAGCTCGTGCATAGAGAGTGGGGTAGAAGACAGGCCCATATCGGGATATATTTTTATGGCGTATAAGATACTGGTGTACGTTACAGCAGTAAAAAATGTTTGTAGCTATCCTACAGCTTATGATTCATTACCTCCGTAAAGGAGGTTATTGGTGTTGGAGTTTGTCAGTCGGTCACGGTCGCCAAAATAACTCTAAAAGCTATGGACGGATCTTCACGAAAATTATTGGGATTGTTAGGAATGTTAGCAGGAACAAATAATTAACTTTGGGTGACAATCCGTTCATCACTTTATTTGGTTGTTTATATGCTTGCTCTTGGCCACGTGCCTAAAAAAAGTATGTACGGATCTTCACGAAATTTGCAGGAACAGTTAGAGGTAGTATGTGGAACATACAGCCAAATTTTGGGGATGATATGCAGGTCCATTTTTCAGTTCGTTTCTTTGTTTGCCTACTTGTTTCGGCCTAATCTGCAGCACAAACCAGTGCGTGTGGGTTTCCCAGGTGGGGTTAAAGTCAAGTTGACTTTACCAGTATAACTCAATATATTATGGAAGAAGCTTTGTGTAACTCATCACTGCTAGGAGTGTCAGGAGCAACTGATCCTCATGTATGGGTGGAGGTAAAAAATCCTAAATTCAGCAGGAATAACAAGATATCGTTAGCAGTCATTTGCTTGGCGGAACTCAGCGCTCTTGGAATGCTTCTTTAGTTATATAAGTATATTATTATCATTCTGAAGAGTTCAAGCCACCATCTCCACCAGAAGCCAATCCAACCAAAGATAAAAACAAGGAGCATACAGTAGTTCAATGGAAACGTGGAAACGATGCACAGGAGTTTTTTCTTACATGATCAAAGCTAGTAAGAACAGAAAAGCTAGAACAAAACAGAGCATCAGTAGGAATTTGAAAATGGAAGGAACTGCCGAAGGCCTCGCTACGTTTAATTGAGGTAACTAATGAGAGTAGGAGGAGTATTCTCCATGTTGCCACTAAGCGTAATCTATGGGTTCCTCTGGGTCCGCTACACACCATAAGACAGGATAGATAGCTAATTATATATATATATATATTACGATATATATATATATAAAGTGATGGTAGTGTCTAGAGGACGACATTAGCAAAAAAACACTATATACGAGTACATAAAGCTAACCAACAACGAGCTTTTACCTCCGAGAAAAGAGGTTAGGTCCTCCAGGACTGGTTCGCTTAGTGTTCTATGATATATACCAGTCTGATATACATTAGAACACTACGCGAACCAGTCCTGGAGGACCTAACCTCTGTTCTCGGAGGTAAAAGCCC